>JAPYYT010000577.1:0-45024 GCA_030522565.1 Ceratosolen corneri
CGGGGGGTGGGGGGCGGTCAATGACCTGGCATTATGTACTGGACGTTTTGGGCCTGCTCGCGGGCCCGCTCCTTGCGTAGGCAGCTCGCGGCTATGAGGAAGAGGGTCATCGCGCCCAGGCATGTCGCCACGCCCAGCCAAGCCAGGTAGAACGACCAGTCGTACCACTGGGCCACGTTGTCGCGCAGCACCTGCATCGTACCGGCTTTCACGCATGTTCTCTCTTTCTCTTTCATATAGCCCTTTCATCCCGTGGCTCAATCGTGCCGAATCGAAGGGCTCATTTTTTCTTTTTTCTTTTCCCTTTTTTTTTCTTTAATACTTTCCGACATTCCGTGGCTTTTATCTCAGAGTCACTGTTATCCATAAAATGACCGGGCACTTCCGCGTTCGCACGGCTACTATTATTGATCATTGCACTATTATCGTTTTGATTGATCAGCATTGGTCATTCGGACGATGACGATTAGGGAAGGGCGTTTTAAAAATAATTAAATTTTACAACATCTTTAAGCAATACCGCACGGCTTGACAATCGATTAAATGTTTCGTCTTGAAAGATAATCTTTCATTGTACGTTACTACCATGCTTATTTCCAATAACTTTATTCGCTCATTTCTCAATTTATTTAAAAAATACCCTTCCCTATTTATTGGCATAATATTTTAATATGTTTATAGGAAATATTTGATCGTTTTAAATTTGATAATTAAATTGAAATTCGGTCGACATTAGAGAAATTAACAGTGACTTTGAGCCGTTAAGTAAATTTAATTCAACCTTATACTTCAATTGTGAATCATTTTGCAGATGCTTGTCTCTATTGAGAATAATAATATGTTGACAGTACGTTATATCTCGGAATTTCGGAAAGAATGATTTTTCAATCGATAGAAACTACTTGGAATTAATTAAATTAATAAAGTTCACTTCCCATCCTTTTCCCTTGAGTTGATTGATTCTGCTTCTTGACGACCACTATGGTTGATATTTTAAATGCTGCATTTTTAAGTTGATCTTTCCATTATTAAATATTAAAAAAAAAAAAAAAAAAAAAAAAACACCGTTCACATTAAAGTTCTGCTCTTCTTTCGTAAATAAAGAAAAAATTAAATAAATAAATTATAATAAGTTACAGCGAATATCAATAAAATTAAGCAAAGTTAATGAATTCGAAAATTAAATAGTATTTTAATTAGGCGAAGCGATTTAGTTAGCGTATCAGGAGCAAGATAATAAAAATAAAAAGTTTAACTAAATTAAAATCAAACTTAAAAATGCTGCACTCGGCCTACATACATATTCAAAAAATAAAATTAATTTTTTAAATGTTCATCTATGCCGAAGATTTGTTCAATGTCTGTTTAACAAGCGCACAGTCACTTTTAATTATCCCATAAATAGCACGATTACTCTATAAATGCAAAAGCAAAAAATCAAGTTTTCATATCCATCAATAGTATTAAGACAACATTGAACAATCCTTCGTCCTTTTAAAGCGAATCAACGAGCAGTTGTAGAAGCCGACGATATCCTATTCGTTTCGACATATTGCGAGGTGCAAGGAGGCGAAAGCCAACATAATCTGCAGGTCGTATAAAATTATTCACAGTCCATAATCTTTCTAGAACCCATTGCAAAATGAAATGAGTGGACGAGCGAAAGAACTACGGGGGAGAGATCGTCAGCTTCTAAAATACGTCATCGATTCGCGTCTCAAAGGAAATTCTTTCCTTAGCTGCTGCCTACACGCATCTGTTTCGCTATTATTCACCGCTGGCTTCGAACTTACATTGCTCCATTGCTGGTAATATTCCTCGCCGACTATTTTCTCCTTTTCATAGTACTCGACACCATGCCACAGTCCCATTCCCCCAGCGCTCAATAGACCTGCAAAAACAAGCTCACTTTAATAATTGACATACCAATAACTCCAATTTCATTGCAATTTTGGAGCACATTGTCTTCTCTATTTCAAAACTTTCCAACTAGAATGTTAACCCAATATTTTATCACTTCTTACATATTATCTAGTTTAATGGGATTCAAAATTCTTATTCCACACTATAAATATTTGACGAAAATTTTCCAATATTTTTCTATAGTGCTTAGTACTAAGGTTTCTACTTAAATTTCAATATGATTGTCCATTTCTATTCTAATAATGTACATTAAGTGTGCTATATTTTCAAGGGATTATAAAAACCTTTTTTTGTTTTTTTGTAATTATAAATTGAAATCTTCAATACTTTCTAATAATAACTTTTTATTTGAACTAAAAATTTTTTTATATACCAGCTTTTATTCCTCATTTGACATACATTTTTATGAATAATTTATTAGAAATATAATTACTTTTCACTTTACTTTTTCCTAACCGCTATAAGTATGCACAATTTCAATCTTAATTGTCGATTTATGTGTACCCGAATATGTCAACCAAATACATATAAACCTATATTATTAAAATCTAATTGAATTCCTATAAAATATGAATCCATGAATATCCTATGCAGTAAAAATATTTGTGCCAATTATATAAAATATTACTATTTTTACTAAAGATTCGCGTTGAATTATTAATTAGCTGCAATTTCAAAAGAGCCAATATAGTAATAATTTAGTATGAAAATTAAAGATAAAGTATACATTTCATAAGAATTGTCTGAATTATTATGCAAAAATATCCATAAGTATATTACAATGAGTGCAAGTTTTTTCAAAACTGCAATATAAATTATATTTAATTGTAACTATGGTTTTGATATTTAAAACCTGAAAATAAATTAATGACAGAATACTTTTTATTTAAAATTCAATTTTCACGTATTTCAAGTACTATTTAAACTTTTCTTACGCTAATGAAAATATATTTATTGGTAAAAAATATATTGTTAATTATGTTAATTATCTTTTATAATGTTAAATTATAATTTTATATGATTATGAGAACAACCCACGAATGGAGTAATATTTATTCAATAATGTTAATCAATTGTAATTAATTTAATAATATCTATGAAACTAATTTATACGCTATCCACGAAGCTAATTCTATTGTAAGCGTTCAAAAACATTTGTTATTAAACCGCATTAAATGTATATTTAATATATCTCTTAATACATCTTACATATAAAATAATATTAGTATATTTATAAATCTAATGTTTAAAACAGTGTCTTAAATTGCTACGTTTACTATTAAAATATTCTTTAACGCATTTACTGTAAGATCTAGTTGACTTTAGTTGAAAAGCTGGTTTTTAATTCGGAAACATATTAATTAACTAACGAATTCGTTGAGTGTTTCAATGCCCGGTGTTTAATGTACTTTTATAATATGTACTAACATCCTATTATAAGTATTGAACAATTCATAAAATTAAGTGTGCAAATTGATAATTAAACTATTGGAGACAAAATCGTATGTAGGTACGATCATACACGCGTAGGCGCACCCACACAAGCACAGATATGTATCTGATAAAAATTCTTTTAAGGTTATTATATTTTCAAGATTATTTTAGCAAACAGATATTAAGATGATGTAAAAGTACGCAGAAAGTATATTAATTAAGACGATGTATTCCTTTTATTTTTCCATATCATGTACGCTAACAAGGAACTATATAATCGTTTTTTTCTTTTTTTTTCTTCTTCTTTTTTTAATAAAAACTTTAATTAAGCCATATGTTGAAAGCTCATAGTTCATGTTATAAAATATATTTTATATAACTTGTAATAAAATATGAATTAAATTTATGAATTTTTTGTATAAATAAAATATTTAAAATCGACGCGCAAATTACTGTATGTAATGAATACTATAATTTTCCAACGATACCAATCAAGTGTAAATTTTTTACATTTAGTCTTTCGATTGAAATTTTCACAACTTGTTTTCATAAGATTTGCGGATTTTAACTATCGTTCGGCCAAGCCGAAACGCACTCACCTTCAAATACAAGAGCATGACAAAAAAATGATTCTCACTTTGTAAAGTGTTACATTACGTGTAGCCCTCGGACCCTTTCCTACTCGGCATATACTTACAGGCTAGTAGCATGAGGATGGCGGTCGCCGTTATGTTGCCGGGTGATCTTTTCCAGCATCCAACGACGCCCGTCCAAAAGGCTGTGAAGATTGCCAGGAAGCCGACCATAAAAAGAGCGATCACCGATCGTCCCATATCTGGACGGAATCATAATTAACCTCATTAATAATGTAAAACGTGAAATTCAAGCAGTTTGCCTTTGTAGTCTTTCTCGAATTTATCGATTTATTCGCATTATAACAGCAAAATTTCATTTTCTAATACTTATCGTTATTATCAATACGTTTATTCATATAATAAATACTAGCGCTTCCGCTCTATGATATTTTGCATTATATTTTGTTTTCATTTTTTGTTCAACTACCGATTTATGATTAACATTTTTAGTTTTATATTTCATTCTTTATTTCAAAGAATAATTTCACCAATCAGCCTTATGGTTTAGAAGACTTAATTTAACAAGATAACACAAATCCTTAAGTTGTATTACCGAATGACCAGCTGGAAATTCATTGGAACTTAATTGATTAGTGATTTATACATTATAGATTAAAACAGAACATAATGAATAATATGTTTCCAATAACAAATATAATAATAAACAATTTGCTTCTGATCATGATCTTTTAATGCTAGAAAATTAATACGCACAATTGAGCACTGAAACCAAGTAATTTGAACTTTCTAAGTTTGTTTTGTTTAAATTTTCATTTATACGAAAGTAACTCTTATTTCAAATAATCTATTATTCTTGAAAAGAGAAATTGGAGGAAAATAGCGATTTATAAATTTACTTTCATTCATTACCCCATTAAATTTATCGACTTTAACGAATGCTGGAATTGATTGGTAATTTATTATTTGTTGATATCCGTGGACAGTAAAATACGACTCAAACAAGTCAGATATTAAATTAATTGAATTAAATACACTTCGAATACACAAATAGAGTTAAATATGTAATTTCTCCGATGTATATGTATGTTGTAAATGCTGTAAAGTATAAAATACGAGAAGCGTAATCATCGATCTGCTTTAGTTTCTTATAAAATTTCTTCTAAAATTCTTGTAAAATTGTAAGTATGCTAATTTTCTATGCTTTTAGCGTTATTTTGATAAATATGTTAGCAGGTAATATATTTCTATCAGAATAGAATTAATTTTTTATTTAAGTATTCTTGGAGACTTTCAACAACTTTTCACATGAAAAACGAAACTAATATTCAATTCTAACAGTGATTATCTATCGGTCTTAAATTATTTACTCAAATGCACTATTCCTTATAAACAACTACCAGCAAAACCAATAATAAATGATACTGAATTATATCCAGTTCAGAAAAATACTATTTAATATAAAGTATGTCTAAATTATTAACGTTAAAATGGATATTGAGAAAATCGTAAAATAATTTATTTGAAAGAGAGATTCGATATCAATGATCTTTTCAAAATGTAACAATATCACTTCTGGATTTAAAGTTGAAATGAAGCAAGGACAATATATATAATCAATTCATGGGAGAATTCTGATCTAAGCATTATAATAGTATTGATACGATGATCTATTTATGAGCAGACGAGGAAAAAGTATACGCATATTTTGGTTACTTAGTTAAAATCAAATACGATCCAACAAGTAATTCACTCAGTATTACTGTATCTCTCCTTTTGAATAAAAATCGCGTCCCTTAATGTGTTGATGAACACTGAGGGCATACGTTACACGTAGAAATTTAAGGTAATAAAAAAGAATTCTAGAAAATGTCCTAATCTAATGCTACCATCTCTGCACTTTAGAAATGTCCACACTGTCGTTTATTACTAAATTGCATGACTAATATCACATTATAATAATGTAATATGCTGCAAGTTTAAGAATAAAAGTTGGGAATAAAAATTCTCTGCTTCCTGAAGTGTATAAAATTGCTAATGATATCCTTAGATTCCAAGATCCATAGCAAATATGTAAAGCCAATTATTTATTATATAAAAGCCGAGGATTATATGATGTAATACGAAGAGACTGCTGAATAAGTGCTCTGCAATAATACGTTATTTTGTGTTTTATTTTTTTATTTTATTGTGATGATTGTGCTTAGGTAGATCGATTTATGCCCTCGAGTTCCCAACTCTTGGTCCAACTTCATTAGAAAATGGCTATCACACTCAGTTCACAGTGTCTTTATTACTAATGACATTAAATACTTGGCATGCATTAAAGGATGTAGTTTCTTACGTTATGCAATTGTTATTAGAAGGTTCAATTTTTTTTACCTTTTTTGTATGGGACGTTAGTTTACGTGTGACGATTTTTATAATAATTTATACTTTTTCTTATCTGAAAACTAATTAATCGGTATAATGCGTGTTTAATTTTATTTATGTATTCAAAATATGTGTAATTATTAATAAGACTAACGTAATTAAAACGTATTGTGATATAATAAAAAAAACTACAAGTAAAAAGTATATGCAGCACGATTGTTGTCAATAATAATAATGATAATAATAATAATAATATAAAGAAATATAATCCACATAAAATATTGATAGATTACAATTATTAAAACTGTAATTGCAATTCAATCAATATGATCGCATTAAACTGCGATGTAGAAAATTTATAATATCGATATTAGACGAGAAAGGCAAATGCAAGGCAATTATTTCATCTATTAATGCTGCTGCTCGAATATAATTCGAAATGTGCTTACGAAGCCGGGCCATCGCGTCATCTGAAAATCCTCTCGTCTGATTTTCCTCATCAGGGATGAAGTAGTCGATGTTCATGCAGTGCGTTTCTACCGGACTCAGGTAAGTCTCCACTGTAACAGAAATAAATAACTGATTGAGTTTCTTAATTGCCGACCAGTTTATTGTTTGACATTGTACATAATTAATTATACACATTTGACGAATCGCTCTTAACTACTCGCTATGAAATCGCAACATGAAATCGTGAAAGTTTTCGAGAACTAGAAAGCGATAGTAACGGAAAACCTAATTGTCATTAGCTAACTCAGTAAAGTCGCGTACTTTCTGAATGCCAAATTAAACGGTGCGATGTTCTACAAAAAAAAAACTGCTGTAGAGAAGAGCGAAAAGTTTTTTCATGTTTTAATAATACCTTGCATACTGTAGGAGCGACGATTAAGAATAAGGCAGATATTATATTATTTTTAAGCTTGTGTTTATAATGGATTAGCTAAGGTGTTAAAAGATAATCTGCCATGAATATAAACGCTAAATATAATTATTATAAAATTTAATTAATACTAAGGATCAATCAGAAAATTGGTACAAGTTATAAAATTAGTTACAAGATTTATTATAAAATTCATTAGTTATAGTTTATATTTAAAATTTCTAAGTCAAATAGTTAAAGAATTATATTATCTTACTGTTACATTATTTCCATATTAGTTTAAAGTAATAGATTTAAAAAATTTCAATGCAAAATAGACATTATTAATACTATTCGCAAGGACATACGTAATAGCGATTTTAATAGCGCGAATCCGAAAAACGTTAAATTAACTTCTAAAATTTAATTTCCACAAAGGTAATGGTCATTATCTATGAGGGAATATTTATTCAAATAAATTAACACTTTATTTGAATTATTTTATCTGATCTGATGATTATCTTTCTAAAGGAATCATTTGTCGGTAGATGAACTGAATACGAAGTCGTGCGTGAGTAAAATAATGTGGATATTGGTGTCACAGTGAGCAATTAAATACTGCATTAAAACTTCCGTTATTAACAAATTTTACATAGAAAGAGAATACTTTGTTCGTTATAAACTGTACGCTGTCAAAGAAAACACACGTACATGCACACCCATGTATTTAAAAATTTTTCTTTTTTTTCACAATATACAATTTACAATGTATAAGCAATTATCCGTGCACATACTAATGTAGATTAGTGGCAGAGCGATACGGATTAATTGAGAAAAATCACCGAAAAGCAGTTAATAAGTTGTAAATTCTGAAAAACTGAATGCAATCGGAAGCTTAACTATGAGTTTCAAAGCAAGGTGATAAGTAAGATAAATTACGTAGCACCGCGAAGTGGATGCGAAATGTATTGTACTTAAGCAGAATTTATAACGATAGGTGTACGTGCTAACGATTTTATTCTTTTTTGGATGCAGTAGGGTTCTGTGTGTCAGCGGAGGAAAATTGTTGAGAGCTCCCAGTGGGCGGTGACCTGAAAAACAATGTCGAAACCTGATGTCCGAGTGGGCGATGCGACGGCGCAAAAGATGGTTAGGCTCGAGCAAAAAAGTCTCGCGAGACATTAAAGAAGCCTTTCTTTGCTTGTTCTACGTCTGGCAGAGGAAAAATCGGAAATTGGTATTCGAGACCCAGATTCATACGGCAAATGAGGGGAGTTTTTCAAATTGCCGATTACTGCGTATAGTCTTCTTTGTTAAGAGACGTACAGACTTTGTACATTCATTTATTCCGCCATGCATCTTGCGAGTGATGCTAATTAATCGACGTGGAAGTGCGCTAATAAACTATGCAACCTCGCCGATACCAGATAACATCAAACCATCTTAAATTATGATTAACTTACTCTCTCATTTGTGATTATTTTCATTTGTATCGAAAGATACGTCTTATCTTCCATCGAAATCCGCACTTGCATTTTCCCCCTTTAATTCTCTATCTACAATTTCATAATAACATCTGATCGTTGCGCACGCACACTCACTCACACGCTCGCACACTCGCGCGCTCCCTCCCTCCCTCCCTCACTCACTCACTCACTCACTATTCGTATATTGTGCCATTGAAGAGAGAATTACGAAATTACCTCCTTTACTTGACTTGCTAATTTTTAAGCGTATTCAAGAAAATAGGAGAGAGCTGGATTTTTTTGCAAATACCGATAAACAATATGAAATGGCGAGTGGAAACCAATAGTCGCTAAAGAGCTGGGAATCGGAGACTCTCCCTTACCTCGGAACAAATCCAATGTCCACCTGACATACACCTAAAGGACAATTATTACGCAAAGAAACCATCGATAACTCGGAACAATAAAATAAATAAGCTCAGAAAATAGGTCTTACAAATTACAAAAATGAACAAAGCGCGAGCAAAACTCAAAACAATAAAAACGTAAGAGCATAAAAGATCGCCCAATCAACCATTCGGATGAACTGCCGAACCTAAAGGCAGGCATGCGTGGACCGCGCGGACACATGCACATTAGCGTTGAACAAGCGACGAAGATTGTGCTCGGCAATAAAACACCGCCCATCCCCCCCTCCCCCCGCCGCCGCCTCGGCGATCTTGGATCATTATACATAAATATTCCAAGCATCCTCGGTAACTACGACCCAGAATGCCGGACTCGCCTCCGAGCGCATGCATGTATGCGCCGCAGCCGTCACCGCCGCCAAGGGAAAATCACGGGACCGAAAGCGAGTCACGACCGAGATACGTTGCTTTCCTCTCGCATATCCTTCGAACGGTACTGCAGTAGTGCGATCGGAGGATCTCGAAAGGCGCTGCTGCCGCCGCCGCCGCCGCCGCCGCCATTGCTCGGCTGCTAGTGGTGGTCTGTCCGTGTCTACTTCCATTCGAGCTCCACGACTCGGACATTCCAAGAGAGCAAGTGGAACGACGACCATCCGGCGTAGTTTTACGGCCTCTATGTCAAACCTCCCTTGCCTTTCTCCCAGGCATTTTTGTTTATTGCATAATCGGGGTGTAGCGCTTGTGACTCTGGCCCGAGACTGACGTTTCAAATGTGCAGAGGCTGCGCGACTTTTAAGAAGGAAATTCGCCGCACTCACTCTTTACGATTTTAAATATTTGAATATGCTCGTGTGCCTTGCCGCGTTCTATCAATAACTTTTGATAGGCCAGAGGTAAGATTCGATAAATCAGTATTAACAGTTTGGCGAGTGGTGCTTGGCGAATTTTAGTCCTGAATTATTAAGATGGCGGGCGCCGCAAGGTCACCAACTGTTTTTGAAATGGTGTAAGGAATTCGAAATTTCATGAAAGAGTTCGACTACGGGAATCGAGAAAATTTCAAATTGTGTTAGCTTTGGCGTATTGATTTGAAAAATATCAAGCAATTTTAGTTTAAAGTTAGTTGTAGTTAAAAATAAAGCACGATTAGAAATCATTGGTAGCTTATCAATGGCAATGTATTTATATACACTCGTTTGCAAGTTCCCTCTCTAGAATATGTATGTACATTTCATTGGTAAATGTTTTTTCTTATTTTCCATGTCAGAATTTACTTGCACAGATGTAAATAGTTAATTGAAACTTTTAACTATAAGGAGATGGAAAATTTTATTTGGAGAAAGCAATGCTCGATTGTATGATACATTTATTAATTAAGATATCATTTAGCACTGGAGAATATGAACAACGAAACAAAAAGGAGAAAAAATACCCCTTCGCGATAAATAATATCAAAATATAATGGAATATATCGGTAGATTGTTATGAAAAAATATTAACTCCAACGATGCCAACTAAAGTTAATTTACTGAAACTTTCAATAATTACGAAAATCATCCTCAGCCTTGATAAATATTATTGGCCGAATTACACGTAAATTTTCAATTGCGTTTTAAGTACAATTTTCCATGTGTAATTGTGGCTCTTCAAATTTATAAAATTAAAACGTACTTTCTTTCCAATAAAGTATAAAATTGGCTTACGCGAAATATATTTTCTATTCATTACGACTGGCTCTTTCAAATTAATACTCATTATATCGAAGTGTCAAACTTATTTAACGAAATTTTCGTTTATTTTAATTCGAATAATAGAAATTCAGATTTTTGGAAAGAATCTTATCCATGGAAATACTAATTATGCATAATTAATTGCATTTAATTTTAGTGGCTCTTAATTAGAATAGCATTTATTTGTTATGACATTAAGAAGAAATTTATTAATAATTAATTTATTAAGAATAAATTGTTGGCTTCTTGAAAAATAGCATACATTCTGCATATTTATTTTGTGTCAATAAATTATAGTTTTCGCTAATAAAACTTTGTATTGGACAAATTATTAAAGTGAATTTATAATTGTCAATAATTTCCAATTGAATTTTTAAATTATAATTAAGTAAATTATCAGTTAATTATCATAAGATGTTGGAATTTTTCAGGGATATACTGTAAAATTCATGGTACATCCGTATATCCGTATGGTATCGTAAATGAAAATAAATATGCTTGATAATGTACTTGGACACTTGGGAATTTTAATTATTGGCTGTTTCCATGGCACATTATACAAGTCTGCCAGACAAAATTTCATCGCACATTATCAGCTGACTACTATCAATATAATACGTAGTAAATATCATTTAGAAAACATCTCGCCTTACTTTTGCTAAAGAACAAATGCCTGCTCTGCCACTTGCATATTAAATAAAGCGAAACCATAAGGTGAGCGAAGCTTTGAAAGAATCGCGAATAATAACTGTTATCTATGAATATATGCTTTTATCGTAATTTCGAATGAATAATTCAAGCTCGCGCTACAATAAAGTTCACACAAGCAGCAAAATCCAATTTAGAAAGTGTGATAAAAACAATTTTTCCTAGGACGATCTCCTTCGTAAATGCATTAGCATATCCTGGGAATCTTTATAATCAAATCTCAAGCAAAATTTTTGCTCGCCAAATTAATTCAGCATGCAAAGAGATACCTTTATAATTCATTATGAGAACAATCGTGCACTTTAACCAGCAAGAGGCTTAATGCTATTAAGCGGCGACCATATATCTCTCAATTCACATCTCTCTCTCTCTCTCTCTCTCTAAATTGGAATTACGAAAATATAAGGCCATCTTTTAAACTGTCATCTTTTAAACAAAAGTCACAGCGACGAGGATCGGCCGAGAAGAAAGTAGGTTCGGCGCAGGCCACCTCCTCACAGCAAGTAATCCATAATTGTCTTTCACTCGGTCAGTCGTGCTCAAATAACCCCGTGCAGCTTTGCATTTTTTGGTCAATGGCTGCGCCAACGATCCATCCGCCGTCAAGTCTCAGTCCCGGGAAAAGCCTCGCCGCCAAGTTCGTTCCAAGGAAGCCTAGGCCCAGACCCGCAATCGCACCGGCTGCGTCTTGTTCTTTTACACGAAACTAGAAAAGAAAGGCACGAGAGCCGAGGCAGGCTATTGCCGGCCTATACAGTTATACCGCTGCGAGTCAACGATCTTGCGGCGCTGCTCGAGCCTCGCTCTCTGCCTGCCTACTTTAAGCGAAACTGGATTTTCAATTACCGAGGCCGCGCCGCGGTGCCCTCATCTTTCTCTCGTCATTAGCAGGCCCCGATTGCGAGCCCGTGCATGTGCTTTGATTTTCCAGGGCCGGCGCAGCCGCCCTCGCTGCATTTACCGATCAGTACGAAGCGATGCCTTTTCACATTGGCGAGGCTCCCTCGGCGATTGCTATCTCCTCGTGCGTAGCTGCACATTTGTCAAGCTCGAGGAGACTTCCCTTCCCATTACCCAAATTCCCAATTTGGGCGCTCCTGCTCCAATGTCGATGACAATTTGCAAGGTTAATAATAGCGACGGGGGAAATATAAGCGTCGAGCATAATCCCTTGCCAATGAGAGATTATTTATTGTTTGCAAATGCGCGATCCACGCCAGGATATATACGCGTTGAGAGAACACAAAATAGCGAATGTCAGATAACATCGTCAGCCATAATGTACACTGTAATTGAGATGAATGATAAGGCATTTTTAACCGATTGAAAATGTGAATCTGGACGACTTGATCGTGGAGAGTTTCTTAATAAACAATGCGATTAAATGTCATTTAATCGTCAAAGTCCGTGTGCGAGTTTCTTTAAAGCAAGTACCAGCGAAGAAGATAAGCAATCATTGGCGAGACCACAGTTTCGACGATAAGAAAGCAAATCGAAGTCGGTGGACGAGAGTTCGCGCTTGGAAAGTATTGGCTGGCTTATAAAGGAATTTTCGCGTTTGTGCCCAAGTGCCGCTGAAAATACTTTACGACCTAGGCGATTGTCCCGTTGAGAGGCCGCCGCCGCCGCCGCCGCCGCCGCCACCATCACCGCCACCATCACCGCCACCGCCACCGCCACCATCACCGCCACCGCCACGCTAGAGACGCACGAAACGCCCGATTTACCGTTGGCTTTGTTCGCACGCCCGCGGGAAACACGTTTGCGAACGCACGCGCATTTTTATAGGCAAGCCTTATCGGCTTTGGCATTCCGCTACTGCGCTTCCGGTACGCCGACATTTTACTTCCGTTCCTTGGCCGGGCGTACGCTCGCACTTTTCCCAAAATCAGAGAGTCGATCTGTTTCTCTTGGCCGTTTAGTGGCTGATTGGAAGGCGATCTCTTCGGTTTGCGGGAAGGTGCTCTTGGATTTGTTTGCTGCACACTATGTTATTCGCACCAGTTATTGTGGCCGATGATAACAAGGCCATTTTCACTTTGCTGCGGGTAAGAGGAAGTGCGTACATATTCTTATTGAATATTAAGAGATGAGAGTAGCCTTTAGTTTGGTTTCCAATTTCAGAAAGTTATGCCGCCGAGTCCCCTTCTCACTTATTGCGCGCTTATTGAATATAATGAGAATGAATATTTAATATCAATGGGAACAGCGATTTATTCCGAAGAAATTCTTTTGATGGATTGCGTCGGCCGCTTTCCCGGTCTCGTATTACGACACTTTTACATTCGCATTAATATATGATAAAAGTGAACAGGCACAAAAATGATAATTCCGTTATTCCTTGTCACTCTAATTTACAACGACTGTTCATTCCATTTAAATCGAAATGGCGAGAACAATTTTTAAAAGTTTGAGAACGCGAGTAATGTTGCATGATAGCGACTTCGACAGAATTCAACGGGCTTTGCTTGAAAAGGCCGAGGTAAAGTGCGCCTCCGTTCCGGAAATTGAAAACATCAGGAGAGAAGCCAGGAAGGAAATTAATTGATTTTAAATCTTAGATCCTTAGATTGTAGTGCTGTAGAGGAACACCAGACGGCTTGCGATTCCGTAAATTTGGCCAGCCGGCTGACACGAGTCACGGAATTTTTTATTTATACGGGAGCCTCCTCCACCTTTCCCACGAGGAATCCGAAACTTCCGGAGTAACTCGTGACGCATCTCAAATGTGCATCTTCATCATTCTCTCTTTCTCCCTCCCCGCCCTACCGCCCCACCTCCTCTTTCTCGCTCTTTATCACATTGCAGTCTCAGTTGCTGAAGGAGGCTCGAGTGACGCAAAACTGTATTGTTTGTTACCAAAGGCAACACTGAGAATGCTCTGAGGACTCTTAAGGAAATCCGGTAATAGCTCATTGGAAGCTCTCCGTGTTGCCGTTTTGCTACTTGTCAATCATATTCAACTGCAAAATAATAATTGTGGACCGTTGGCTAGCTTTTTAGATTGGAATTTTCTGTCGAAATGGAACGAAAAAAAGATCCATCGTCGTCTCTACAGAGCTGTTCGTTTAATTTATTACTTTTGACAATGATATTATAAGATTTTTTAATTCTCGCTTAGATTTTATTGTATTATTTCTTCTCTCTCCTTAATTAAATAAATTTCTTAAATAAATTTTTTTAATAGAATATAATACGATTTTATTATTCATTAAAAGTAGTGTTTAATTGTATCGCTTATAATATGAAAATATAATTTTTTAATATAATAGATAATGAATTCCATCCATAATGACATAAATAATAAACAGTAGGTATATATTTATCAGTGTATATAGATAGATAGATATAGATTTCAATAAAAATTTGAAGCCGAATAGTATCATCGTAAATACATCGATAATTTTTATCGTAAATTCTTTTTTTACACTTTTATTTTTCCAACTTATATTTCCATAAACAATACAGATTTCCACGTTTCTAAAATTACAAAATACACACATAACTCGTAGATAAATGTGTTTTTATTAGGCTATTAATATTATTAAAAAAAAAAAAATTAATTTCTATGTAAGTAAATGATTTTAATAAAAAAAAGCAGTTATTATCTTAAGAAAAAGAGAATAATTAGTATATGAAGTTCAACATGCATAGCATTTATTACACAGACCTACAATTAGCCTACACAGAAGAAAGCAGCTCCTGCTGTGCTTAATGATTATTATATTATAGTCATCTTTGTTTCATTTTACATAAATTTTAATGATGGCATATAATAAGAATACTTATGAAGAAATATTTTTATCATCTTCCAACAAATATTAATTCTCATAGATGCTCGTATTGTGTTATTCCATTTATTAAAAAACAAAATTCGACAATAATTTCATTGAAAAGAACTATTTGTCACTATTATTAAATGCCCTGGTAAAAATGAATTTTAATAAAATTAATATATTTATCACACAAATAATAAGGATTACTACCAAATAAGGATTACATTAGAATCTTTCGTCTCGGCAAATCTAAAACCCAACTATTTTTTTGCAAAATGATCACAAAGAATACGCAATATATTATAATTGAAATTAAAATAATAATTTATTTAGCCGGCCCATCAGACCAATTAAAAATTATTCAATTTTCATAAAAACGAAATTGAAACATTATAATCCAAATTGGTATTCTCATAAAGCCAAAGTATGCGCTCAGCAATATAAATAAATTTCATCATTTTTACGCAATAATTCCACCTCTATATACTCCCCCACTTTTATTTGGATCTCAGGAAGACGTTCATTCTCATGTAACGCCATCCGTTAGCGATCCGTTCCAAGTTGCAAATCCGTGGAGCTCGAGCGTGACACACCGACTGCAAACATTGAAGGCGGAAATTTCTTTGGTGAGATTTCGCTCGCGGCCGCCAAATTTCTCTGCGGTAATTAAATATATATATAACACTCACTCGGCAATATTATCCATAGGAGTGCGTTCGTAAAACAAGTCAATTGTCTACGATAATGAAGCATAGTATATAGCACTATAAAAAAAGTGCCTGCCTAAGTACATCTTGGTCTCTTTTCTATGAAACCATAAGAGGTTTGGTTTTTGAAATGATAATAGGGAAAAGGTCTATTAAAATCGTCTCTACTTCAACTTTCCAACATAATACTGCTTCCTTGTGCATAAATTTCTCAATTGCTTATGATATTGACCGCCATTCGTCATTTATTCTTAACAATAAATGCACATGTTATTACTTCGGTTAGTTAGGGTTTTTAAGGAAACGAGACAAACGAATGGCGAATTGATTATAGGTATATCAAATAATTAACGTTTCATGTACACAGAGTGTGAAGTGAACATTAGAAGAGTACAAGGATAACTAAATTTTATCATTTCATAGATAAACTAAGGCTTACCTGGCTGTTATATTTTCATGGAAGCTAATGACTACTTTTCATTCGATGATTTATTAGCATTAGAAAGTGCAGCTGCTTTAGTGCATTCTTTTCGAGAATGTAAATGAATTTTCGCTCATTGTTATGTTTTTCCTTGAATAATGTTTATATTTACATCGAGTGTTTAACCATTTTTTAAGACAACTCATACGTATTTAAATTTCGTATACAAATTATTTGGAAATCCTATATTAACCTAATGGCATTCAATCGTATATTCTATTAATATTTATTCGTTTTAATTCATAAATCTTAATTTAAACGACTCAAAGATAATTTTGATTAGATTAATCTAATAGAAGCGATTCATAATTATTATTTTCATTACTATTCGTTAATTATCAAAATTACATAATCACAGGCATTTAAGAAAGTCGTGCTTTTGCGAAAGTTAAAAATAAATATATTAAATACCTATAAATTATATATACATATATATATATATATATATATATATATATATATATATATATATAATACAAATAAGACTATAATAATAGCTAATATCTAAGTGTATTAATAAAAATATACACTTATTATATATTTTCAAAGTGAAAAACTATATTGTATTACATAATCGATGATTTCGTTGATAAATTTATATTGTTAAAGGATTTAAAAATTTTCACTTTAAATCAGAATTATGATTCGTAGTCATTAACTTTAACAAAACGATAACATAAAAATTATACGATAAGTTAATTTGAATATACTGTTGACTTTGCGTAATTTAAAACTATTGTAAAAGTATATCAAATTGTAGTTAATGTATTTCATTAAAAACAACAAAATTGATATGTAAAATTCATATAAATCAATATTTTTAACATTATTATATACTCTTTTAAATTTGCAAAATTACAAATAGCAATGGACTAAGACTAACTGAATTTACAAACATTTTCTCCAAAAGAAATCTAAACTAATCTAAAAATAAACAATTTTAAAATTCTTATTTTAAAATTGGTATTGGGTATTATTCCTTTTTGTTTTTTTTTTTTTTATTAGAACGCATTAATTAATATAATCAAAATTATTTAAATTATATAAAGAATATTTAAAGTATCACAATCTAATAACATATTTTAGTTATCGTTATATTTTAAAATCAATCTGATTTTGTTATACAAATTTAAAGTTGATTATATTATAATTAAGTAATTTTATATTTTGAATGTCAAGCCTTAAAATAGTAAGTAAACATTATATGCTATTAAAACCAATGAATATTTTAAAAATATAATTCTTTGTACTTCATATAAAAATCATATAATTTTCATTTAATATCACTTATTGCTTTATTATTCTTAAGTTTACGTCACATTGTAAATTACAGTAAAATATATGAAAGTAACTCTTGACGCCGTGACTTTCAAAGAACACGAAAGTAAATGTAGGTGCTACATAAAAGAAATGAAACGAGTAAAGCAAACACTTTTTGTAAAAGACAACATTCAGTCATTGTTTTCAAAGATTTGATCGTGACCCGCTTAAGAGTCTACGATTGGGAAATTCAATTTAACTCTCCGCAATTTGAAAGGTGCAACGTTTTAAGTGCATCTTCTCCTCTTTTTATATATTTTGCGCCTGCAAATGACATACGAGTGTGCTGGGACTTTCACTTGCACGGGTCTGAGAAAAGAAAAATTTGAAGGAAATACGCGCGCGGTTCGCATTCATTAGCGTGTGTCATTGCGCGCGACATATTTTCGCGAAACTTGCCGATTGTTATCGCTCATTCATTTATAGCGGAGCTCATTTTGCTTTCATGTGCGAGTGAAAGCATTGGAATTAGTATTGTTCGCAGAGCAGATAATTCATAAGTGGTGGTGGGTGGCTTTTTAAAACTTTTAACGCAATTAAGACGTCTATAAGGACGTCGCATTGACGACGTTGAAGTCGGAGCAAGTTCATTAATGTTTAGCGTACTCCAATTATGTTTGATTAATTTAAACTGCTTCATTGGAAGAATTCAATTAAACGTTCTTTTAATGTCAGTTTCCATTTAAGCCGAAATGTATGTATAGATATCGAAATATATCAATGTATCTATAGATTTTTTTAAATTTATATTCTTATTTAACGCAGCATTGTATTAGTATCTGAGAAGCCAAATAAATATGTATTTTCGAAGCAAAAAGTAATAGATATATGCTATATATTTGGTAACAATTAAACGAGCAGAAAGTATGAGCTTTTGCTTCGGGATCATTTTTGCGAACTGCGAATTTAGTCTGAATACAATATGCCGAAAAGATGGAAAGGTAACAACTGGATAGTTCGATCTGGCTTATTGAGAGTAATATATATATATATATATAAGAGATCTAAATGACAGAGTGTACACGAGAGAAATAAAGAGAAAAGAAAAAGCCGAGACTTATACGGGACAGTAGGCCTTCATATCTCGCTGGTGAAAGGTGAGTGCATCGAGTATTTATGATTTTTTCCTTCTCGTCACCTGGCCCGCGATAAAGATTATGGAATGGTTGATCGTTGCAAAGTAGTGTCAAAAATATTTCGAGCTATTTACACAGAAACGAAGTATTAAATCTGCCTATAAAAATTATGGGATTTTTTAAATTTTAATCCAATACTTCGTAACTTTTTTTAAAAGACGGAGAAACGGCGTTTTTTTATTTACATGTTTTGTGTAAACACCAATCTTATATTTCAATAGATACTTAGAGCTGAAATTTTACGATCCTTGTAAAACTACAATGAAACATAATTATCTATTTTGATTTTGAAATAAATTATATATTTTCACTTTTCTTATAATTTAGGGTTAATGATCCATTTTATCCTCTATAGTTTTTAACGTGAGAGCATTCCTTTATTAAATTTGTAATTTTAAATTAAGTGAATTTTGTTCTTTTTACTTCAATGTGGTTCGTTTACTTTATTGTTTACTGGTTTGTTTTTTTTTTATTGGTTTGTTTACTTCATTGTTTACTTTTACAATTGTTTACAATTGTTATACATATGTTTACAATTGTTTATAATTTTTTACAACTGTTTACAATTGTTTACAATTTTTTACAACTGTTTACAATTGTTTACTTCAATTTGGTGAATCTTATTAAAAAATAATCTTTATAAAATATGATTAAAAAGATAAATTTAACTAATTCATTGTCGTTGACTAGAACAAAATAAATATTCTTATTAAACAATTATTAAATAATAATATTTTAATCTGATTTATACATAATAAAAGTTAATGTTTAAATATTTTTTTAAACATAAATATAAAACAATTAAAAAATTCATTCTAAATAACAGCAATAAATTTAATTATATTTTATATCTTTTTATATAAGCATTTATATAAATTTTGTATTCTCACTTTTTTAATATAAATAAAATGAATAGTATGATATAAATAATAATTGCAATTTTTATTAGACTTTGAAATGAATTTTCTACTTTTGTTAAATATTGCATATCATAAAATTAGAGTTACTATTAAAAAAACATATAAAATTAACAAAATGATATCTTATCATTTGTAATTACAACTTACTGCAAATTAATTATAAAGCATGTTTTGAAATAAAATTCTACGTAACAAGAAAGTGAAATTACGTTCGTTTACGTTTCATTTTTAATATTATTTTAAGACTTTTAAGTTTAGAATTAATCGGAACTTTGTAAGCAAATAACTTCAAATTCTAGTTAACGAAGTCAATTTTTTATCAAGTTGTGCAATATATTAGAGCATTTAATAGTTTGTTAATAGTAAAAATAATATTATTATTGTAATTTGTTAGTTTAATTTATATTTATAATGATATTATAATTTTATCCCAAGATCTAGAAACAAGGAGATTAAATGATGGATAACATTGTCAATTATTTATACAAAAATATATCTTCCGCAAACCGGCATTAAAAAATCTTTTCATCTATATAAATATTTAATAATCTGCATTGTTTAAGTTACCGCATTCTTCGCACTTCTTATTTCTTTTAAAACAATTTATAAATTATAAATTATAATTTATAAACGTTCTGAGCTCCCCTCAAATTTGTATAAACTCACGTAAAAACCCAAATACAGCATCAATTTTCCAAGTACTTATTTTTATTCAACTATTTGCACTAATCAATTCTCATAAGGGCACAATTATTTTCAGCTTTATTTATACCGATTAGAGAGCGAAGATCATTGTTATTATTAGCGTAGATGTAATAATAATACCAAATACCAAATCGGCAAATTTCACGTGAATTGCCAAAAGGCGAAGCATTACACCAGTGCATTCAAGGTTGCGTGTACATCCCGCAAATGGGCATACGTGTAATGAAGATACGGACGCGCTAAATTATGACTATTATTTATGGACTATGTCAGTGCTGCCCCGCAATTCATCCAAAGCTCGCCAAGTGTATGTGTGGCAGCGCTGACGTCGGCAAACCAAACAATTCGAATGCCTCACGCGTGCCTGTGTTGCGTGGCCTTCCACGGCTTTTCTTTCTTCGCCCGGCGAAGACTGAGAATTTTTCTTATGGAGCCTCGCTTATCTGTCTGCCCGCCCCGGCAGACATATTTATTATTAACGTGAACGCCGGCTCGGTAAATGAGATACACTCTAAGGGAATGCATTTCGGCTCAATCGAGTGATAATCAGGATCGACATTATTGTATGTATAAGTGGATGCTAGGGAAATCGACATAGGCTAGACCCTTTCGTATACATAAATGGAACAGCAACTTTACGTTCGAATAAAGCAAGATTACTTGTACATAAAATTTCCTACAAATATAAACATTTAATTACGATCACTTAATAATAGAGTGAGCATATTTTTAATGTACTTCGTACTCTGAATTCTGACAATATGTTAATTTAACGATTAATTTACTTCTTTCTGAATGCACTAGCTTTTAATACGCTTTATTATTAGCTACGCTTATAGATATTTCAAACACGCACATTCAATATCTCGCAAGTTGAATGAGAGAGTTCAGTTGTAAAAGTAAAGATAATTTTACCTGTAGGTGGTCGATCCTTCGGATAACATATCCTGAAGAGTCCTTGCGTTCTCGTGTAATAATAATACTTCGTGTTCATCTGATCTATTATATGATTCTGATCGGCCTGCTTCATTGTAAATTGCTGCAATTAAATAAATACTTTGTTAGTTGTGTAAAAATGTCTTTTATATCATAGAACTTGAGATAAAAAATTGACGGTTGAGACTTTCTCAACAAATCGTCAATGAACGTCGAATGCAACAAACTCAATCTACCAGTCCATTTTCATCAATCCATTTTCTCCCATTTATTCTATCTCGTAGCGCAAATCTAATCATCCTATTATTTTTGACACTTATGTTAATTACATTGGAATACTTATTGCATTTTCGAAAAGGAAGCCATTAAATTCTGTTTCCGAATAAAAATTTCTTGGAAGTGCAGCATTATCTAACGTTGTTTCAGGCTATAATTCGGATACGAGTTTTCAGATGAATTTTCAATCAATTTTTTAAATGAATCTTTGAATATAAACATTTGTAGTGGCTCGGGCAATGTGACACAAAATTCTGTGAAATATTCTTGTTTCATAGAATAAGCATCTTGATAAATTTTATTTATGCTACATTTCAAAAAAAGATTCTTCATTTATGTTTATTTATGCCAATTCAAATAAATTTGTATCTCTCTTTTCGACTTATAATCAAAAAGTCATCAACATTTTTTATAACATTAGTCTCTAGGTGCAAAAATCATAAATATGATCCAATACAGCTATTTAGGATCATTTTCAAATGTGTTCTGCAGTTTCACTCGTAATTATAAATTTTTAGTTTTTACATATCTAAAACGAGCCTGTACTAATGGAGCGCGTTAATGTAAACTTTCTAAAAATCAATTTATGTATCGAAATTG
The DNA here is from genome assembly GCA_030522565.1 of Ceratosolen corneri. Taxonomy (NCBI): domain Eukaryota; kingdom Metazoa; phylum Arthropoda; class Insecta; order Hymenoptera; family Agaonidae; genus Ceratosolen; species Ceratosolen corneri. The sequence goes on from JAPYYT010000577.1 coordinate 22,351, forward strand.
TACTTGATCCAAAACTTACAATTTCTTACAATTATGTTCCTTGGAAATATTATACTCTATTGGAAAAGAGTAATTAACTTTTATTATTAAATTTAACTACATATTCAGTTGTTCTGCATATTTCTAAGAGCTGTTAATGCATTTGTAAGATGACAGAGGAAATAATATATTAAACACGAAATGACGGATCGCTTTATTGCACATCGATGCGATCGAAGTTTTAAACTGGATTGTCTCGAGACGACAATTGTTTAAGAAAGAAACGGAAGATATTGAAGCACGATTCAGGACAAATTAAAACTCCTATGCTCTCAAGAAAATATATCCTCGATACGGCGGAACTCAGTGTTGGAAAACATCTCGAACGATTTGCGAAATCAATTCGATCTGACAGTTACATGGTGAACCGATTCTACTTTTCTTCCTACCTTTTCCACGATATTTTTTATAAGCTTCCTCCTCTTCTTATTCACTTCTTTATGGCTAGAAGGAAATGGGAACGTGGAATAAGATGGCTCGTATAATGAATTGAGAATGGTTGGTGTTAGCTTGCAGGAATGTGTTTTTATAAGAATGTTATTAAATTCTTCTGGCGCGGAAAAACGTAAGAAATTTATTGAGAAGGAAGTTATAATAAATATTATATTGTAAATAATTGGTGTTTAATATTATTATTAATTAATTTTTTTAATTTGAAGTTAATGAAAAGTAGTAATGATTATTGTCTTAATAAATTACAATTAGTAATAAGTACGTTTCAGTGATTTATTTTAAAAGTTTTATTTTTAAAAGTTCTAAACAGCGCTTAATTTTCTTTTTAATGAAAGTCTGAATAGTAGGTGCAATTATTTATAAAGTGTTATTTTCAAAAAGTCATAAACTATTTTCAAATAACCAATCGCATTCTATCGCATTCTATAAGAAAATAAGAATATACATGTATATATAAATTTTTTTTTTTAATTGTTATGGAACTGATTAGCAAACAGAGATTAACAATCGGAATAGTCATCGAACAAATAGCTTTTCTATTAACAATAAATTATGCGCGTGATTTATATTTTAATATACACATAAGTCAAGTACCGAGTCATCAAAGGTTCATAATAAGCTAAGTGAGTTTTAATTCATCCATTGTAAACGAATATGTTTTCTGTTAATCAATAGTATTTATTTCTTTTCTTTAATTTAGCAATATTATTTTTAGCCACATTACCCAAATATCGCGTTCCTTGTAATGAAGTCAAGTTATAGTAATATAATCAAGTTTACATATATTATATAACAAATATACTAGCATCTGTAAGTGGAACCGAATGTAATTGTCAAAAATTCCAGTAAAATAAATAGAGAAAATATTCGTAATTAATGTAGCATCGTTGGTTCAGTTTCCTCCGTATTACCGATGCCTAATTGCCACCGAGTTCTAGGCGCTGATTGATACATATTTTCAATCCTATAATGGAGCCTCATATTACGAGTGCGCCTAGTTACCTGTGAGTACGGATAGCATGAGACGACGCTGGTGAATAAAGGAGACAATTTGAGAGAGATGAAAGGTATGTTTCTTCGTTGCAGTTAGAATGTGGTTTTGATTTACGCTCGCTGAGGCCAAAGTTACGCATGATACATATTTTATCTGACCCGAGGGGGAAATTTTTACACGAGCTTTAACTTTAATATATGTATGAATGAGAAAATTTCTGAGAATTGCAATTTTCACTTTTCCAGCGCAATTTCCCAAGCGCAATTTCATCGTAAATTATTTTGACGCTCATTCGACTTAATATACTTAAATGAGGGTAAGTTGGAATATTTTTAGTGGACTCTGTAAAATTTAAGATTAAACGGGGAACTTTCATTAAGGCTCTTAAGTTTTATCGCTCATTATGCATAGTGTCAAAATGTGATGTAAAATTTCATGATATATTTCTAGACTTAATTTGCGAATCGTAATTAATTTAAACTTTATAAAAAAATTGATTACTATTCTATAATAATGTCAGCCTCTGTATTTTATTGTGGAAATATATTTTTAGCAAAATATTACTTTTTATAAATGATATTTTCTATAATAATGTAGCCATGACAAATATTATAGGCCAAAATTTCATATACAGTTATTTTGATAATTAGCTTCTGGATTATTAAAGTATTATTATTCAATTATCATTGAGGATTATTATAGTAGATTACCAAAGTACATAATAATTATTAAGAAGGAACAAATATCTCAATTACATTATTATTTTTGATACATTAATTCTTTAAAAGCCTAGTTAAAGTGAAGAAGTTCAACGCTAAGTTCATTATTAATGTATTGGTATTGTATTATAAATTATAAGTCATTGGTCTCAGAAGAAAAATTTAATAAAAGCATTTTCATTCTATTCCAATTTTAACCCTCACTTTAATTCTTCATATTTTTTCAAAATAAAATATTATTAAATATTTTATTAATTAATTAAATATATTGCGAATGTTTCTTATATAGATGCATCTTGACAACTAATATAATAGATTATACGTATATTATAAATATACGGAGACAATGATGAGTAAAATAATTTAAAAACACTTCATTAAAACCTATCACAGCGAATTTATTTATATTTATTTTATTAAAATTGCAATAAATAAGTTCGTGCATGCGTGCGCACACTCGTTAAACTGAAGTAGATTAACTATATTGAATTGAAATTAATTTAATAAATATTGCAAATAAAATTATTTTTGTTGCTGTGAACGTATAAGATAAGTAAGAATCAAGAATTTATAAAGGTTATTGAACTGGATTTGAATGATTTAGTATGAGCGTATAAACAATCTAGCTGTGTTAATGTTTATAATACTGAAATGAAAAGTAAAGCAATAAATAATAAAGCCACAATAAGTGATGAAAAAGCGATATGCATCACTCGACTATGCATACAGTGCAGGCAATAGAATAAGGCCTTGAGAAATTGAAAAGGGGAAAAGCATCCACTGGCTGTGATTACAATTGCGGCAAAGTGTGGTACTCGAAAAGGGAGAATAGACCTCATTTACGTCGGGCGTTTGAAAAGTTTTCCGTCGTCGCTCGCCACACACACACTTTCTGCCCTAGAAAACTCGCCGGCTTCTCTTGGTTTCGACCGCTACTTTTCTTATTCTCCACGCATGATTAGCTGGAATAACCGCATCGACATCATCCGACATCTTTTGGACGAAAATTGCGAGAAAGTTTTAAACTCGTTTGCTCGAGATAGACACCGAGGTAGGGACATACTTGCTCGTGCCTCGGCCATACTTTGTTTTAAATTTATCATGACTGTATGATAATAAACCCGAGGACAAATGCGAGGATTTTATTTTAATTATTTACGTGGACGATATATTCTTCCATTCTTTAATTAATACTATTCAGTATGTAGTTGTGTGAAAAGCTCGAATGGTACTTTTACTTAAGATTCCGAGTTTCTTTCTTTATGAATAAATTCTTATCTTACAATAAGTGATTTAGTATAAGTTTTTTTAATCTATCTATCACATTACTCTGCAATAATTTTGAAGGTAATTTATGCACTCTACTAATTAGGCTATATTTTTCATGTTTATAATTACGCAAGCTCAGGTATCTTCAAATTAAAAATATTTATTCAATATTATGTCCAATTATTATTTTTTAAATGAGTTTAAACTTAACAACTAGAACATTCAATTACAATTCTTAAAGTCATATTAAAATTCAAGTTTCATAGGAGCTTTTACAGTGCATCATATAAAATTGAAAGAAAATATTTACAAACTCATTGTACTTCAAAGAATGCATTATGGTTAGCTACAAATGTATGAAAAATATTATGCATAATGAAGAAAGAAATTAGTTTATTCTCTTCTATTGATAACCACCAAATAACTACTTTCACATAGTTCTAATGCAATATTTACAATTTTTGACAAACTTGAAAACTTTGAAATATAATATTAGAAGAAGTAAATAAAATTACGTATAAATATTTTATTAGATAAAAAATTTGTTTAACAATTACACGTTAAAAGTACGAATAAAATTCTCCTCGAGGTCGTATTGCCTTGCTTATGAGCACTCACACGTAATAAAATAGAAATTTAAAAAGGGTAACAGAAAAGTATTTGCCCATTAGATGAGAAGTGGAAAAATCTGTGTAACAGATGTTTAATTGTTATATGTTATGGGTAATTCAATGTTCAAAAGCTAAAGATCACGAGAAACTTATATACCGTATTTCAACTTCATGCTCACATCATTAATTGCAAGAGCAATCATATTTATAACTATAAAAATTAAGTAACTATATAAAATAATAGAATTTGAATAAATAAGAAAAAGCAAACAGATGCTATTAAGCGGCTAAATAGATTTTATTGATTATATTTGGCATCTGATGCACTAAAATAAATATACCGATAAATTTATATCAATTACATTTCCTTGGAGATTCGGCAATATAAATTGGTAGTTTTTTAATTATTGATGGATTTTTAATTATTTAATAATTTTCAATGTCGAAAATTTTTATATTTTCATGGAAGTATTTACTTATGGTCTTGGGATAATTAATTGATATCATTAGTTTTGAATTTGGCGTTAACAACTACTACAAGGATCTATCAATAATTTCATCGAATATGATAAGCAGGTAATTTGTGACACATTGAGCAAATTAAAAAATATAATTAAAGATGGATTTAAGCGACGAAAACTCTTTCTCTAAATCCTTATATTGTCCTTGAAGAAGATTATCCTTTTAGAAATTCCTTGTTTGTGCGATTGAATTTGCACGAGCTAATTCCTGTATAAAATACCTTAAAGATTAATCAATGACATCAACGGTCTAATAATTGCATCTTCCACTCATTTTCTTTCGGGCACATCTTATTACCTTCACCCGTGTTTTGCCATATATTTGTTTCCGGACGTTACAAGCTCTTGAACAAAACAGCCAGCCTGAACAACAGCCCGAATAACAAGAACGATCGCTACGATCGTTAAATCTCAAATATAAAAATGTCAAATGTCAGGCGTCCGCTGACAAGCATCCGAGAATCATACCGATGGAGGACAATTTCCTCGTACACGAAGGCAGCGCAAGATCACGTAGGTCGTATTCGACTGGATAAAAATGAGGAGCCACTGGTGTGCAAGCAGGAACCTCGGGGGCGCAGACGTGGCGGCCGACCTCCCGGGTACGCGACGCACCGCATGCGTGGCTCCAGTTAAATATAGGATGACTAGGAAGATCGCGACGCACTCGAAGAGGCCAATTGCCAAACGATAGCCGCTTGTGAACTTGGTTCAATAAAGTAGTCGAGTTGCTCGGGGCCGACGTTGCCGAGCCTCGTCCTGGAGTCTCGTCGCTGCTTTAGCACTCAATCCTTATACGACTATCGCTCTTTATATTTAGAAAGGTCGACCACATGATTGATCTGACGGTCCTGAGCTTCGCGTAATAGCGAGTGCGCGTCAAGTTAAAGTGCCTCGGCCAATTTACGTACTCCCGACGACATTTCGAGTTATTTTAATGTTTCACGGTGTGTGCGCGTGCGTTCTTTAGGAAAATTTAGGCACGTGACTGCTGACAAAAAAAAAAAATCTCATTCGTCTTCCTTGGAGCGAATTATTATTATGTAACGGCGCGTAATAGCCGACTTTATGGACTTGGGAATTTATTTATAGGCCAACGGCTTTTGCTGGATTTTAAGAAAGAATTTCTTTTAACTAGAGCATCGAGAATACACAGGGACACTGAATCCCATAGTTTCCGTTCGTCAGATTTTGCCGGCGCAAGTCACGACGATCTAGAGCGTTGAGTAGAAGTATCGTTGTTAATACGCTGAGCTGTCCGTAATGATGAATAAAATTTAAACGTCCGCGACTGAATTAGAGATAGTGAATATTATTGAGTAAGTGCTTTTGAATGTAGACTTAAAATATGACTGGCTGTTAGAGGAAAGGTAATAATAATAATAATAATATGTCGGCTACCGTTTTAAGAGAAATTTTCGATTAAGATCTCCGAATCTCTAAAAATCGCGGTTTAAATGAATCGAGTCATTAAATGCGGATATTATGTAGAACTTCAAGTGATTTATAACAACAGCTTGATATAGGCGGTCTCGTTACATACGCGATTCCAAAAAGGTAAGTGGGCGCGATCGACGATATAATGCAAAATTCTAGAAGCAATTCTGACAATTTTACTCTCACACATCCGCATTGTACTTGCCATAATTTTCAAAATCCCATTTCTACCTCGACATTATTTCGAGAACGTTCCCCACGTACGCGCGAACACACATGCAATAGGGCAATGTTTAATTTTTCCATTAGACTTCCCAAGTTTAACCTAAATTCTACCACGACATCGTAAATAAAATCGTACAATAATAAATAGGCTCGTGTACAATGATATGCATATGCTCATAGCTGCAACGTGCACTTGCAATGATCCTCGTAAAGCATGAAAAAAGAATTCTAAACATGTAAACAAGGGGGCATATCATCTGCCCGCAAACCAGAACAGCCCGACACGAAAATGTGGCCATCCTTCTTCTCTCGCAATCAATGCACTAGGACGCCTTATCACTCGCAGCGAGAGCAAACATGATTGCTCCTTTTTCAAAGGGCCCTTCCGAGCCGCCTTAGACGATCGGCGCCGACTCCATGAATTCATTAGACGGATCAATTTACGAGGAGATTACCGGCGGACCCTAAGCAACTCGCCGCCGCATGCCTTCGCGCGTAATTGCGCGATACGCGTTTCCTTCCGCCGGCACCACGACGACAATACACTCTCCCGACTCTTTTCTTATCTCGTTTTTAACGCAAAGCTCCGGCTCCCACAGCCACAGCCAAAGGCTCAAAACGAAAAACTCGTATACGCGCGGATTGTCGTGGAGAGCCCCGCTGGGCGCGCGCGCGCGTGTGTGTGTGTGTATAATGTAACGGGACACTCGGGACTCTCGTCGTTTATCGTGCCGCGGGAGAAATTTTTTTTCGCGATTTCTTTTTGTCTTTTGGCTTGCTTGTTGTTTTCTATTGAGAGATGGACTGTAACGAGCCGACGAAGCGAGTGTTACGAAATGCACGGCGATTGGATGTACGGTTTTCGAAAATGTTTTCGCTCTCGGAATTTCAGCGTCAGTTTTATGGCGTAGGGCCGTTAAGAATCAGGTTCTCAAAGATTTTAATTTTCGAAGCTTCGCTGAGAAGAATGAATAATACTGATTTATCGTGCAATTTTAACAGAAAAGTGTGTGCGGCTACGCTCAAGCTCGGACACCACGAAAACTTTCGTTAGGAGAAACTAGAGTCCTTAAAGGCTAAATGAACTGCTCAACGAATGCTTGCGAATTATATTACATGTCCTCGTATAATTAAAACAGTAACTAATACCAATAATATACACGGAAATTCATTTAAATAGTTTGAGTTTTACTTGAGCTAGGATTTCTATCGACTGCATTTCGTTTATTATAATTTGTATAATTTAATTTTCTTTGAGCATATGATAAAGACAAAACAAAAATTTAAGAAGCCAGATATGCAACTAAATTTGAAATTTAAATATCGAAAACCTGTTTAACCAAAGAATTTTTTAAATTACCACATAATCGAATTATGGTATAAATTTTAAATATTTGTAAAATGAAAGTATACATCAACGTTTCTTTTTTTTTTATCAGCAAATTTAGTCGATATATTATTTCATAAAGAATTTATAGTTCGCGGGATAATTATTAGACTGCCATTATTCCTGTTTTTTTTCAGAAATAAATATTTACAAAAACGGACAACAAATAAGATTTTTTTTTTTCAATATATTATCAAATAATATTTTATTATAACATAAAATTATTATATTATATAAAAATTATATAAAAGCACATAAAGCTATGAAATCAATATTTTTTAAAAAATAATTTTCCGAGCCTTGTAAATAAATAATTACTTTTATACTGGCTAATTACTAAAGATTTTGTAAATCGAAAGGTCACTCGGCATTTATAGATTAATGAAATAATATCCGAAACTAATTGATTAATTCGATATTTGAGTCATCTTTTTAATATTGAACAAATTTATTTTTAATTTTAATTTAATATTTTCTTTTTTAAATTTTAAATATTAAAATAGATACGATAGATATGCTATATTGCTTTTAATAAAGGTAATTTTCAGATAAAATTTAAAAATAAAAATGTATTTGATTGATATAAGCAATGCCTAATAAACTGTTTTTATCAGATCAATAGTAAAAATCAGTATAATCCGAATTAAAATCAAAACAGCGTACTCAAGTTATAATTACAACAAATAAATAACCGATTAAATGTATTGCAATAACTGCAAAGCTTTGGCACGTAACTAAATCCTGTTCACTCACAGAGGTAATTTTAATTACACACACGCGCACACACACACACACACACACACACACACAAATAAATAATAAATATACTCAAATCACTGTCGATTATATTTTAAAATTTTTCCAAGAGAAAACTTAATAATAATTAATATTAGTAAAATAATTACAAGTAGAAATTTAAAAGAAAGTTAAGTTACCGAGCAGACTACAATTACAATAATGATTTATTCAGCCGTTCATGCAGGCACACTTTACAATACATTGACGATTTTTAAATTTTAGTATTAAAGATTTTTTTATCAGTGTACAGCAAGAAAAACCAACTCTCGATTCTAAAACGAGAATGCCGGACAACCGCAAAATAATACAATTTTCCAGGAACACTTTCAAACCGTTTTATATTTCGCACGTTTCAAATTGTCGATCTCTCACCTATCATATCCTTGTTTTCCAAAATCCTTAAATATACTTCTTATCCCTGCAATCTCCCACTTCACGCCCATATCATTTGCTTACAAAAGTGCAAACCTCCAGGGCACTGTTAATTGACAATGGGAGGAAAATTGGCGCGAAATGAATTCCAATGATGACGGCTTTGCTTTCCCCTCGCGCCAAGGCAAAAGAAGTTGGCGTTCAGCGCGTCCGCGACAATGTGAAAGCAACCTGTACCTCTACTTCTCCCCTCCCTCGTTTTTCCTCTTTCCATCCTTTTTACTCCTCTGCGAGCGCGCCAAGTCATGCACAAGAATTCTGCCCAAGTCTGCACAGCGCTTGCCCTCACTACGAGTCGATCTCTTTTAATTTTAATTTTCGCGTTGCGACATCCACGACAAACCTGTAGCACGAACGATTCAGTATGTGTTAGCCGAGCTGCCAATACTTCGACGATTTCACCCTTCAACTACATAAACTTTTGCACTTGTGCCGACCTCCCTCAATACCTTCCCTTAAATACAATCCGATTAGCGTTTGATCAGTAACAAGGAAAGATCACTAAGCCACTTTTATATTCAAGTTATGTATAGTACCACATAACCACATAACGTTGGCACGAAAGTTCTCGATAACAAAAGATTCTGTAAGCCTCTTGGTCTTTTTGATCTCGAAAATTTAAGCATGACTTTTTGTAATGCAACGTATGAAAATATATCAGCCGATGAAGCTGAATTTTAGATCAAATATCTTATTCTTATTCATTATTCTTATTCATTCTATCCTACTTGTATTCCTATAAATGTTCTGCTTTCTTATTTTACTAGCACGACATTTCGTACAGGAAAATAGTTCGAGTGAGCTGTTAAAAAAGGAGAAAAATATTCATCGTCAATATTAAATGGTTAATCCATGAGAAACCTCGCTGCAATTTACTTTGATCCAATCTACAGATGCTTACTCCAACATTATATTATTCTTTCATCATTCATTACGATAATAATAAATAATACGGAGAAGCGAAATTAAAGGCAGACAGCGAATTCCGCCTTGAAGAGACTTGATTGTACTGATATTTATCCAGCGAAAAAGTTGCCCAACACACGATGAACAGTAAATTCTTTTTGAAAACAAAAGCTCGAGATACCCGTAGCAGAGTTTAAAAAATTCTCATCGGCCTTTCATAATCAGGTGATGCGAGTGAGTAAATTGTCTCGTGAAAGCGAAAAAGCATTGAACGTGTGAATTTAAAGTTCGTTTGAGTAATCCATATTTTTCACCTTATCATCTGTTCTCTTTCAATGAAGTCTCCACTTTCACCTCTCCTATATATAACATGCATTGTACATTTGCGCAGATTCTTATCTAAGTCGCTTAAATACTTAAAGCCACGTTTATTTATATACGTGGGCGCGCGCGCGTGTGTGCGTGTGCGTGTGCGCGCGCGCGTCTTAAAAATCTAAGAGCCCGCGCTAAAAATAGCCCGGACAGTGTGTCTCGTAGGGTGAATGTATAACCTGGTACGGATTGGTACTACGATGATAATGTTATGTATTTTTTAAAAAGAGATAAGTGTTGAAAATGGAGTTCCTGAGCGCATGAATTAGTTTAGTGTGTCATGCGCTTGTACGATAAGACAAATTATTTGCGCCTTGCAGGGTAAACTAAAGTTAAGCGTAATGTTAATACACTCGCCCGCTAATCTTAGCTGGCTGCATATTAAAAACACTAACTCCAGTGTATAGAAAGAAATTCATGCATCTTTCCTATTTAGAATGTGTATATTAAAATATTAAACTCTTCTTGGCCGAATATCAGGTACGAGGGTAGATTTTAAATTCATAAGTTCTAAACGAGAGAGTAAATTCTGCGTATTGAAAATTCTAAATTTTTGCAAAGTTAACAAAGTTCACTTCTTTTCTGCGGGAGTATAAAATTGTCAGGGATTCATAAGGATAATTGTCCCACCTATTAAAATTCTCTGCCAAGAAATTTACCAAATACTAAAATATTACACGAAATATGAAGCAATTAAATAACTTAAAAAATTATGTCGTAATATTCAAATACCGAAATATAAATGAGCCAAAATTTAGCCATAGAATTTTTAAATATTTAATTCTAATTGCTATAAATATTTAAAATTTACATAGACCGTAGGTTTTTATGAAAAAAGATTAATCCTCGAGCCTTGTAAACATTTCATGACGACAAAGAATAAATATTTGAAATACCGTAATTATACAAATGAAAAATTGATTTATTATTATTATTATTATTATTAGATATAGTGAATTGACAAAGTTAACGATCTACATAATAATAAAATTAATCAATTTGTTTATCGTTAGAAGCATCGAAGAATATGTAGTCATAAAGAAAATTATGAATTCCACTTCTTATGAGGACAGGCAGAAGCTAACGAGCAATAACAAAAACTTAAATTGCACATAGACGAATTATTATACGCGTTGTCATAATTCTAGCAGCATTATAAATAGATAACTTATTAGACTAGAATAATAATAGACATAAAATAGATAATAAACATAGACTAGAATAAACTAGATAACATATTTCTACCATCTTATCGAACAAAAAGTTAAAGCTTATTATTCAATGTTTTCTGCTGAAAAAATCAGTTATCTTACAAATAACCGAAATAGAAATTTGAATGAAAAATATCTGTACAGTTTTCATTCGCAACATAAGCATTATTGTTTTAATTAATTTTTGTCTACACTACTTGAGACTATTAGACTTTGAAAGATATGCAGCGATGATTTTTTATATACTAGTATATCTGTTAACATATACATATTTATTTTGATCTTAAATTGAAGTGCACTTCAGTAACAATTTAGTAAACAGATGGTTAATGCAAACTAATCTAAATGAGACAAAACTTGTACCAGTACCTTGCAGCTCTTACAAAAACTACAAAGGTCTTTAAAAATAAAGAACATTAAAAATGTCATCTTTAAGTGCGAATTATTAAAAAAATTCATACAAATGATAATTGTAGTCGGTTGCTTCAAAGCAGATGAGTAGTCCAAGCTGGAAAGCAAATCAGCTTTAATTATCGTCGACAAGAGTCAAAGCGAAATAAACGGTGTCGTTGTCCTTAGATCAGGAATCGAACAAAACACATTGCCAATTGGCCTTCGTGAGATTTTCATTTATCGTCTCATTTCACTACAAATTCCCATAAAAGTTTTTTTGATCGATGCATGTCCACAGCCTAGTTCCTCACAATAACGCCAGTCACAGTTTAACCCCAATTCCAGCTCTTTTCGTCACCTTCTGTTTCATTCAGCGATTCTATTCCAAGATAATGCAGATACGCGACATATATAATACAGAGTGAGATGTAAACAATCGAGATATTTCCCTGCGATTTCTATTATGTACGTGGAGCTCACATCTGCTTCGCAAAATGCCATAGTTTTTCCGGCGACTTTTCCGATTCATTAGGTGGAAGAATTCGCTCCATCTGAAATTAGTTCAAATGGTAGTGCTCAGTCATCTCTTGTTATTGTTTTCAATACGATAATGGAGAGAAAGTTGATTCACTTGCCAGCCACAGTAGCACGTTAACAATGTCATTCTCCGTAGTTTCTTTTCCACTCATAATATTGCTAAATTTCTCGACTTAAGGATTTTTTTTATTTGACATTATTAACGAAATAAAACTTAGGGTATAATAAAGATCGATGTTTTTATAATATAAGGTGCGCTACGTATGTGTAACGTATTATTATTATTGCATTACACATTCATTTGCAATGAATGTCTTAATACATTCATGAAAACTGAGTAATATAATTTTATATTGATGTTTTTAACTAAAATGTAGGTAGCTTTTTTGTAGATGAAAATTTGTAATTATTTTATTTAGAAAAAACAAACGAAAGGAAAGCCTGGGTACTACGAAGAATATAAATTGCATTAGGCACATGAACTTCCATATAAGGAAAATGAAATATAAAAAAAATTATTAATATACTATATAAAAACTGTTTATCCAGAAATAAAAATTAATTACTGTTTAAAGTATTAATATTATTATTAAACTCTACTTTCATGTAAATATATATTGGTACTTAAATGAAATAATTTTTATGAAAAAATAATTAAAAATTTTCAGATTCACTTTAAAGAGAATCAGATTAGATGGTGTCGACGTATAAAATTTATGTTTAATTTAACGAAAGTATAATCACGTTTTGATATATTAAAAAGTAATAAGCCACGTAAATGAATTAATCACTTAATCTGATTGTGGCATATAATGTAAAGTGACTAAAACAGTTTTTAGTTGTTGTAGCTAATCAGAAGTTAATTAGAATATATTACATTTAGGTTACTTTCGTTAATAGTTTAGTATTCAAGACTACATCAGATAAAAGTAAAACTACTTACTTCCGTTTTAAAAGTCGTTCTAATTTTTATGAAAATAAGCAACCAATTTATTCGGACTTATTTTCATAATTTTGTTTCTCATATATGTAACTGTTGTAATAAATAATGCAACGACAATAACAATCTCAATAGCTGATACTAACTTTCCTATATTAAAATTAATTTAAAGTACATTAACAAATTATAACCCATTGCGTTTTTTATAATTTTTGTTTATTTTTCAAGCGAGAGACTCATAGCTTTCTTTTTAATTATCATAATTCAGAGATAGTAATTATGGAAACAATAAGATACTTTTATTCAATTAAAATTTATAATTTAGATAATTTAGATGATTTGCCATAATATCTTTCTGATGTTCGTTAATATGCAAACTTCTAGAATAATAATTCAGTATTTTTCCCATCAATAAAAAAAAATTTTTCGTTTGGGAAACTATGCTAATACAACGTAATTGTTGATATGCACTGAATGATGGAATTTTTTTCTCTCTCTGGTCTTAAGAATTCCAAATAATTAACTATAGAAGTTTGATTTATTTATATATCACGCGAGTTTTAATTTCCATCGCTCGTGCAACAGCTGCATATAATAATAAAAGTATGTGTGTCAGCATAACAAAATCTGGACATACTCGCCTATTATTTTCAGCAGTCTCGTTACAGTGTGAAGCAATACTCGCATCGATGTTCTTTTTAGCTCTTTTAAGAATATTGACTATGCACTTTATTGGCTTCGAATTTCAAAGAGGACGGAGCAATTTTCAGCTTACATTCATTTAAATAAATATCTTTGCAGAAATTATTGAGTTGCATTTTCAGTAGTTAAGCGAATGAATGAGCGTTACGCAAAGATATATAGTAATAAATTGGCGAATGCATAAGTAAACACAATAAAGTCTAATCATGAATCCACTGCTTATTAATTGTTAATTGTTTAAGCATCTTCGGCAGATTGCGCCAGGCAAAAGCTCATGTGCGTTCCCTCCCATATCCGCTGTATGCCATGCAGATGAGGAGAATGCACGAACGAACTCTTTCAATGTGAGCGAGTCATGCGCCCGCGCGCACCTCTGTACGTATGCGCACGCGAGCGCGTGTTTGTTACTCCCGTAAGGTGGACTGGAGTTAAAATTATTTCTACTTAGTTTTCCATTATTGATAGTAAACACTGTGATGTAAAATGAGAATGATGGAGGGGAAATAAGCCTTATTGGCCATTATAACTGGATTTGCTCGGTATCGGACGAAGCTCTCTATGTTGAATTTTCTCGAATGAGCCTTTTTCTTAGAAATGTCATATTATATAATCACGATAGACCAAAAACTCGATTGCTTTAGTAAAATTAAGTTGAATTATTCGAGTGTTTATAAGTGTTCTGAGTAAAAATTGAAAACTTCGCGGCTTTTACATAGTCTAACAGTATGGTATTGTCTGTAATACAATTTTGCACTAAACGCTAAATGGTAATATACTTCGTGGATTTTCATTTAGAGGATTTTTCTACTTAATTTAAAACGATATGGCGACTTATTCGAATTAATAACTGAGTTTTCGTACTAAATGAATTTCATGTGTGTGTTGTGTGTGTGTGTGTGTGTGTGTGTGTGTGTAATAAATTTTTATTTTTTATATAATTCTCTTTTTTTTCTGAATTAAAATAAAACGCAATAAAAAATTACACAACTTCAGTTAACTTTCTACATTAAAACGAGTTTTACTCATGACCGTTTATGTTAGAAGGTTAAGATACGACTAGGAACGAAAAAATTTAAATCGTTACATTTCTATTTTTACTTACTCTGCAATTTTGCAATAAAACTTTTAAAATAGAAAGATCTTACAGACAAAAATAAAAATGTTATTTACTGAAATTTAAGTGAAGAAAAGCAGCGAAACACAATCATTCTTACTTTTTTATAATAATTTTCAGTCACACGAATAAAGGTCCAAAAAAACTTGTAATAAATATTTCAGTATAGTAATAATATTATTGTTGCTCTTAGTAAACAAGACAGGAAAAGCTTTCAGCTGCTAATTTAAAGGCAATTATGAAATCTTCTTTAGTTTTATTGCGTTAAATTAACCATTTTATTTTCCGACCTTAATAAAACACTTACATGTGTTTGTTTCAATAATATTACAATTTAAGAAAAGTTTAGAAAATTAGTTCTTTGGTAAAATTGCATCTTACATGTACGCAGTCAGTAACTTCGGAATAAACATAACTTAAACTTCATTAGTTCCATTATCACTACGAATGCAACAAAAAGTGAGCATTTAAAACAAGTTGACGTCATGCCGACCTAATAATCCTACTTTTTCAATACCTACGAGCCACTCCTATTAAATCGTGAATTGGGTTCAAAGGCAGATTCTTCGAGTGTACGCGCAACCCAATGAGGACATTCTATAACGAAACAGATATTCGGCCTTGATTTCAATTAATTATTTTACAAAAGCGAGGGCTTTGGGGCGCGACAAAGTTCGCCATCCCTTGTATGCCTCGCAAGCTCTTGTGCAACAGTTTGCCAAAGTGCCACTCTAACCTCAAATGTGCCGCGAGCGAGTTGCTCGTGCGTATTTATCTAACAAATGGCGGCGAATATCCTTTGGATCTATGGGACACGTGCTGTAGATTTTGTCGATCGGCCGATCGTCGGCATTCCACGGCGCACCCATTTTAGCGCCTCGTCCTACCTCCGCACCGGTTGCGCTCGATTGCCGGCGTGAATGGCGTCGTGTAAGAGGGAGGGCGGGAGGGACGGCGTTCAAAACATGCCGTGTCCCTCGGCACGACGGGAGCTTTTCCACCCATTTTCCATGTAAAGCCATTACGATTCCAGTGTAGGCTTACGAGGCCGAGCAAGACGGTATTTTTCGAACTTCGGCCTAATAATCTACGTTGAGAATTCCTGCACGCTTCTGAATTTTCGTTATGTCTACTTATGTACGTAGGTGCGCACACGAGCTCGGCTCTCCTAGCTTTATTTTACATTTTGTTTTGCTTTCAAAATAATAATTTCTCGAATTTCTTCGAAAAATTTCGGAAATCGAAAATTTGGAAAAATTTGTATCGCCACTGAAATTCTATGTGTATCTTCTTTATCTCATCGGTCAATGCGATACTGTTCTCTGATTTTTACTGTTGCTATCCAAATGTTGACAGATTGCATATATTGTAAAGTACAATGGGGATGCAAGTCTATCATTCTTTCTTGCTCACTGTATTTTTGGAATATTTTCCCATGCGTGTGGCTAATGCGAATGAGACGACATTTTTATTGTCTTAAATCGTTTATTTTCGGTTCGGGTATCTGCGTTCGACGAAGATTTCATAAAAATAGTTGAAATATCGACTTGAAAGCGAGAATTTCCAAAAATATTCGGTCAAATTGAGGCATGTAAAATTGGTAAGGATATGCACGGTTAGGGCATAAGAAAGAAACGATAACGAATAATTGATGGATTCCTTCATTCTGAGGAGAATGTATTTGTAATGTGTCGAGAAATGTATAGAGGACTTTTAATTCCAATAGAACACTTGAGATTATTAAAATTTTGTGAGAATTTTTAAAGCGACTTAGATGGTTGCGAGCAATTACAAATATGTATATTCGGTGTTTTATTGCATTGCAGTGAAAAAATTTCATCGATTGATATTACTGTAGGTATTCGCTCTTGAGAGAAGTAATATTAAGAGCAATAAATTAAATCGTTTGAGTATTTTCTTAGGCGCGTACATGGATTTTATAATTAAGAATTTATTTCATACCTGCTTAAGTGTTTAACACGAATTTAACAATAGAGCAGCTTAAATCAACTGCGACCGAGACGTAGATTTTCCTACGCCACGCGATATTAATTTTTCGTCAGCATAAACTCTTAACGATTTAATTATTATAGAAATTTTAATCGTTTCTCGCTTAGCCCTGATTGATAGATAAATCAATTTCGTAGCAATCTTGCGGTTAAATAAGCACGAATCGAGACTTAATGCCATTAACACTATGCCAATCGGCAAGTAATCAGGCTTTACAGGTCGCTCGATCGACGATTGCTATTTAAAAATTTTACAATAATTAAAAACTCGAAAATTTAAATTCTCAGACTGATATTGTATACCTTAAAAGTAGAAAGATATTTTTCGAAGCCTTGACTGCACTAATCTTTTACAACGCTCACGTAAGAATTCCCCCTTGGAAATAAGTTGTAAATCCAGTTCGTAGTCGAGTTGACTCTTATCACGAAAAATATTCTTTATTTAACGAGTTTTCTAGCTCCAGTCATTCCTTGTTTTATCACCCGTACGAAAAATATGACTTTCTATATCAAGATTGGATGAAATTCAGAGCCTTGGAGATTGAAAGCAAGATCTGTAATCGTATTCGTTAGCTTATGATTTTCAAGTGCCATATAATGGCATCGGTGACTCATATTTTATTCCGCTGGTAAATGACTCACACCCTAAGCCTCAGACGTCAACAATGATTGCTTCCGCAAGACGCGGGGCAAACACCCAATCGCGTTTAACGACATCGAAAAGACGTTATCAACGAGAAAGTGCGCTACGTTGGACGAACGTCGCCTCGTTAAAGTCACTCGACGCGCCTTCGGAGCTTGCGCGCCGAGCAACTGGAAAAATAGTCGCGTTTCATAACGACAGCTGTATTTCACGAGGGCAGGCCGTCGCAGTCGTCGGACATTAACCCGCCGAGCGGAGCAGCGTCAGGGCGGGAAAACGGACGAGCACAAGAGACTCCCCGAGTGACGCGCAACATCCGCCGCGAAAAATGCTAATTGCCCTCTAAGAGTAGCCGCCCTTTCTTAGGCGCTTTTCCCTCGTAATTGCAGCTGCCGCGCATTCCGTTATTGTTCCACGAGGGACAATAGAGGAGGGCGGGGATCCAGAACGAGTCATTGATTATCGCGCGAGGCGTCCGCCAAGGCTGCCAATCCCTTCCTTCCAATCCCGCGGGAAAGTGATTTTGCCTTTTCCCTCGGCAACTCGCACTACCGATACACGAGGGTGAATAAGGAGCAAACGATTATATCTGGGACTCGGTGTTATTCGCGTGCGTCGAGCAACTTTCAGGCTCCTGTTCTCCAATCTCAGTCGCTCCCAAGTTTATCGCTCCGCGCTCGAAATTAAGGATAAGCCAAACAAACGGCCGTTATCTCATTACTTTAACGCGGCTTACAGCTCGCTTTCCGAAAACCTTGACATTTTTGCTTTCGCGAAGGGGGACACCGGAGCGCTCTCATTAGATTAATCGCCTACTCCCGTCACAAAATTATCCGCTAATTGTTCTTGCGCGACGCCTTTTAAGAGCCATTGGATAAAAACATCAGCCTCCCTCGTTGCGTAAAGATATCCGCGCGATATGAGCTAACGAGCCTCATTTGTATCTTCGAAACATCAAGCGGAAAACGTATCCTTATTGACGGATCCTCGTCAATAAATGGCAAATTCATTAGTTGCTATTTGGAAAGACTAATTTCACACTTAAATGTACGGCAAGTAGCATGTATGTTCACGCGCTAGTGTGCGGTGCTTGCGTGAGTGCGTGTGGGTGGGTGAGAGAGAGAGAGAGAGAGGGGGAGGGGGGGCGGAGAAAGGACGTCAAATACAAAAATGCTTTGCGTAATGTCGACGATGATGAACGTGAACATTTGCTCCCCTACAATTCGTACGTCGATAGCGAACAGCCTTTTCTCCCTTTGATGATTGAACCCTATGATTATCAGTGTTTCTACCTAGCATTTTATTGCCAGTTTAAAGCAATTATTGATAAACACTTGAGTATTTTTTTACGCACAGCCAAATTTTTTAATAAAAAAATTCTCTTTGAAGATCAAATTCAGATTTGTCTTAAGTGGCTTATTTGGAAGGAGCTGTATTATAATTATAATTAGTTCCGTTCAAAGAGTACAAATATTTGACGACAAAAAATATTTGCTTCATAATTCACGAATAAGCCTTATTCCACAAATTAGTCAAGTTTTAAATTTCTGTTCAATAATTGTACTTTGGAAAAAATTGCTTTTCCCACACCAATGCTATCCTTATCCTTCATTACACTTTTACAAATGTTTTCTCATAGATGGTTATTTATGATTCCTCTTGTTGATTTAAATGAACATTTTATTCTGTGTCTACTTTGTATTTTCAAAGCATTAAATGTATTTATATTTTGTTATACACAAGAAGAATTAAGTTTATCTCACAATGCGTGATTCGCATAAAGTATTTTATTTATATTATAAATAGATTTAATAACAACGTGAGCATTCAAATTATATTGAAAAATAGTTAAGAATTTAATTGGTTTAATTAATTTAATGCTAGATCCTGAGCTTGTCTCCAAAACCTCATTATACAAGCTTCTCAAATTTAAGTAAATTAACATCATAATTGTAAATTAATACCGTCAAATATAATCTCTGTTTTAATTAAGTATTCATAATTATTATTTATATCTATTTCATTTTTATTTAATAAAAAATATTTGAAAAAATAATATAGTTATAAGTTATATAAAAAATAATATATTTATAAAAATAAGTTGGCGTTTTGTAGTAAAATCAGTACTTGAAACTTATTAAAAAAGAATAAGGATTGAATGGCATCAGAGCGGGAAAAACAAAGGTAAAAACTAAATATACTTTCATGATGTATAATTTGAATCTCTACAGACTGAATTGTGTATAATCAATTTTTTCATTTCGCAATTTTCCGTTATCAACTAGTGTTTTATTAAGTATATCATACATTGTAAAATGATAATATAGTAATAAAATCTACATTATTTTTTACATTATATATATACATATATATGTATATAGCCTAGTATAAAATTGAATTGAAAATAAATTATTAGACTTGTGCATAGAATGTAAATTTAATATTTTAAATATTTTCATTGTATCTACAATTCCAGATTTTTTTATTCGTTAGGATGTATGAATTAGAGGATTATTACATAGTTGAGAATTTCAGGTATTATTCATTATTCTCGATACAATTTTTAAAAGGTTCAATAGCAACAAGTTTTTGTGTAAATTTACATTTTACATTTGCAGTCATCATATGAGAAACCAGTATATCTATATCTTTTTCTGTTCATCCTAAGACAAGATTTCAATTTAAAATTTATATATGTGAATTGTAAAATTCTTTCCATTTCAATTAACTTCAAGACGTTATGCGCATGAATTGTTCGTCGAGAGTTTTATTTTTAACATGCTTTATTGCATCGTAATAAACCTTAAATAAGCAGTAATTTATATTTAAAAGTAATTATGAAATATTCTTTAATATACAATTAATACTGCATAAAGGTTAATATTATTTAACGCATTTCTGGTATTTCTTAAGTTTCGAATGAACTTCGGAAGCTTTTAAGTAAATCAAAGGTATCCGATTTCTATACATCCTTCGAAATTCAAAAATATACTATATGTTCTTTATCTGTTTGTAAAGATCAAAATATAATTATCATTTCATTCAATATTATTGCGTTTACTTTTACATTCGCTTTCATATTAATTTAAAAATTCGATTCAGTTAATGATTTCCTGTAAGTTGTATTAGTTACTTTAGATTTCCAAAATCATTCTTATAAAGTACAATCTGAGCGAAGAATTTAACCGTTATAAGTGGAATAACTAGTCAGAAAACTAGTTAAAAATGGAGTATATGACCGGTCAGTTACTGGACGTGATCGTACATAGAATTTTGACGTAAGGTATAAAACGTGTTTGTACTCGATGAAACGGTACATATCACTAATTGTTATACCAATAACCTTTACTAAATTAATCAATTAAAATCTTGTTATTTTTAAATACATAAATTAAAATACATAAATAGTTACTAAAAATAAATAGGCACGCAATTATCTTTATAGAATCTTAAAAATTGCTTTACCCACTTTTAATTGTTAATTTTAAGAGATAATACGCTTAAATTAATATATCGATGTATTATTGGCTTATAAAAGTATTAAACATATACTTATTATTGATATTGTATCATGTCATTGTAAATTTCAATAAAATGTCTTAATAGTATGCGTGTATTTTTAGCATCAACCATTTTAAATCTTTAATTAAATTATTATTGATTTTATTATATTTTATTATATATTTATTTTGTTTTATTTTTATTTAAGTTTTATTCCACTACATAGAACTTATAAATTAGTATAATATTACTCTTTATGCAACTTTAATACTTATTCAATTTCACACGCACGCACGCGCCCACACACACACACGCGCGCGCGCGCGCTTATTATTTATTTTTATTAGCATCGATGAAGTATTGATGAAAGAAAAATTTAATATTACGCAATTAATAAAAGAGAATTTATGCACATGCACATATACAATTAGCAGTTCGTTGCAAAATTGATGCTAGTGTTATTAGCGTTAGGGTCATTTACTAAATATTGTTTGGTGATATTTTTGAATTATTGAAATGCGACGGTATAGTGACATTTTTTAAGTTGACAGATTACGACTAAACTTTAACGATCCTCCAACGATGCGTTTAAAAAATTGTCAAGAAATGACATGCATGATTATTATGAACGGAGCGCATAAAGAAAGCAACGTGCTTTCTTAATAAATCAATTATTAAAGAAGTAAAAAAATAATAGAGAAAGAGAAAAGCTATGCCGATGACAAATGAAATAACTTGTGCAAAACGTTTCGAGGGCCAACATCTACCTGTAAGGCTGCTAAGGTACGCTATGAAGTTAGCCACCGCTTGGTTTCAACTTCGCAGGACTCATTCGAATATTTACGTTAGAGCGAATTCCAGGAGGGCACGATTGCCGGAGAGGGGAACATCGTTGGGGGTGCTATGGGACTACACCGGCCACAAATATCTGACCTGGCCGAGAGTCCAAGGGGTTTGACCGTCCGCCACTGGCGCGAGCTTTCGGGCCAGGATAAATACGAACGTGGGCGACTTTTGCGCTGCTCACCTGAATCTGCGCCCGCTTGACCTCCGTGTAGAGCCAGTTGTCAGTGGAGAAGGCGATGGCTAGGAGCGCTGTGGCGATTATGCCGGTTATGGTCGCCAAGGAGAGAGTGACCGCGGAGCAGGGCATTGTGGATATCTCTTGATTCTTGATCACTCGTCTTTAAACTTTACTTTCGATCGCACCACTATATCTCTCGGGGAGGGAGGATCTCACGTGGAGGAGGTCGCGCGCTGCTTATACTCTGGCATATTACACGGCGCGTGGATGAGTGTGTGTTCTCGACGCGGTCCTATGGATCGGTACGAGGAGGCGCGCGACTCGGGACTGACAACGAGGATCGAGCGGCCACGGCTTAACGGGCTCCGATTCTCCCTCTCCCGCACACCGTGAGGGGATACAGCCAGGGAGTTCCGTGACAACAGCGGCGTCGGCAG
>JAPYYT010000578.1:0-45011 GCA_030522565.1 Ceratosolen corneri
ATTTATATATATATATATGTATATATATATATATATATATATATATATATATATATATATATATATATATGAGTGTATGTGTGTGTGCGCGCGCGCGACTGTGAATCATGTTGTAACCTATTTATTTAGATAATCATTATTCCTAGCATTTGTATAGTTTATCATTGATAATTTCTTCACATAAGTGATCGATTATTTTGATTTAATGATGCATGATATTTGTGGATTTATAAACATATCTTCATTGTAGAGAATGTAAATTTAAATTTGTCAGCTTGATCATTATAAGAAAAATTGCATTTTTCTAAAACTAACACAGTATTGAAATGCATTCACATAATTATATAAATTTGTAAGAGTAACGAGCGGTTTACAAAAAATTTTACTATTCGCAGTACGATTTATAAATATCATGTTTTATTAGAAATAAGGGAACTCGGTGATCGTAATAAAAGTACTCGATGATATGCACATACACATTTTATAAAATCAATAATAAATCCATATCGAATGAATATAAAAGAAGGATTAATTGAGATGGCATTTCAAAGTTGAGATAGAATAAATACGCCAACTTATTTTTATTAATTGCATTTTATAAAGCTAGTCATATACAATAGAGCAATTAATCTCATTCGTTAAAAAAACATTATACTTAAAGATTCTAGCAATATATTCATATAAAAAACTGTACAAACGATTATAATTGTTGAAGACCATAATTTAATTGTTACGCAAAAATATTGGCATTTTCCAATTATATTTACGAAGAATGAACATCAAATACACCCTCTCTTGTCTTTGTATGGATTTCTTAAATTTGCTGATTTCATAACAAAAGCCATGTTTTGTGTTGCCGTGTGTGCGTCCGTGTGTCCGTGTGTATCCGTGTGTATTAATGGCCATTGTTAGTGTCATCGATTAAGCTATCATTGGCACCGGATGAAGCATTATCCACCAAGAGGATATTTTGGTGAAGGTTTTCACTCGCCGGTACCAGCAGCAGACCTCACGTGCGCACAAACTTGTACACCACACCGAAAACGAGGACACTCACGAGCACGAGAACTAGGGCGGTGATGATTTTGGCGAAGGCATTCATGCCGCTTTCGCCATGTTGCTGCGACCGACGAGACCTGGACTGAATGCCACTCTGCTTCAAGGCGAGGCCGCGCGCCAGCCCCGGGAAGGCTAAACTCTGGGTAAAAGTCAGCTTGTGCAGGGACTCGGACAGGGAATAGGGGCCGACGGAGCCACGGGCAGCCGCCCTCAGCAGCGCATACTCAAGGTCCAATGCGTCGAACATGCTGTACCTGAAGAGGACAAAGAGGGAGAGTAAGGTAAGAAAGTGTCGTTGCTGGCTCATTTTTATCGAATGTCAATTAGGATTCCTGCGCGCTCTCTATGCAGCATTTTGAAAATTCGGTTATCGCTCGATCGGAAGCTCATTTTTATTTATAGCTAATAAGCCTAAGGTATCGAACGTTATGACTTAATATTTAAAAGCTGATTCGTCACGAACATGCTTAAGGAATCATAGGGCTACTATTTTTACAACAACTTTAATTGACTTGGTAACTATATACAAAACAATTACTTGAAAAAAAAAAACAAGAAGAAGAAAACAAAATCAATAATATCATGTATAAGTGGGACTATTTTATTTTATTTTTTTTTTACTTCTATATTACCCGCTATTATGTTCCTTTAAATTGCGAAAGACCGATTAATTGCGGAGGATGAATCGGATTTACGTTCCTATAGGCGGCAATCAAGATTCTCTATCGCATGCACTATTTAGTTGGCGATAATCAATCAGTAATAAATAAATGTGACGAGGTCTTAAGGTCTGCGAAAATATCCCAACTTTCGAAAATTCGAGTATTGTAACGGGAACAACAACTAGCTTTGCAAAATTCATTATTATTTACAAGTCTTGGCTGCACGTTAAAATTATTGAATTGACTCTGGTATAATATATAGCAGTTGAGACGCAGGATCATTAAATATCAAATTAAATATCAAATCTTATCGTTATACGATAAGAGATTTTTCCGGAGGGTAGGAGACTCTCCTCGCACAATTATTTATCAGAAAATTAAGCTCTAAAACGACGGATAATATAATAGAATTGAGATATTGTTGGCAATGAAAAATGTACAATTGCTTAAATCGTCTTCGCCTTAAATCTGCACGAGTTTTAAATTATTCATTGATGCCATCATATGATAGATAAGTAAAGTTAGTGTAAGCTCTGAGCAAACTGTTGACCTTCGGTGAGAATTATCGCGAATAGAAGTTTTTCATTTTGAATTGGAGGACGATTTGTATTTGTAAGGTAAAATGTAGTTGCAGCGTGAGAAATCAATATGGACTCTATTGAGCTTCAATTATTTGGAATGCAAATGCCCGACGTTTATTATGAAATTGGAGAATATTCGTACACGTCCTTACTTGTCCCCATTAAATTAAATATCGAATCCCCATTAAATTATCGATTCACAATTGACAGTATATAGAGAAAAACTCCCGAATCCCTAAAAGTCCTGGAGAAAAAGGTTGCTTCCCAATCTCGTCAATTGCCATCAAAGTTTCACTTGTAATAAATAAGCGGCCACAAGAGCAGAATGGCAGAGTCTCGCCTACCTGCTGCTACGTCGCCGTTCGTGGATCGAGGTCATCGTGGAGCTCGGCATGGACCTTAGACTGCTGGTGGTGGAGCTGGCGGGGCTCAGGGCCTGTCGCTCCTCGTCGATGGAGGTCCTGTCGGGGGAGGCGCAGCTCGTCCCGGCGTCGCGGCCGCCGCCGCCGCCGCCCCCGCTTTTCTCGTGGTGGTGGACGATGTGGAGGTGGCGGTTGAGGCGCGCGTGGTCCGGGTGGAGGAGGACGCTGGTGCGGCGCGAGTGCTGGGGCGTGATGGATGGGCTGCTGGTGGTCGTCGGGGCGGGGCCGGGGTTTCCTGGCGGAGAGGCCTTCGTTCGCGGAGCGACCGGAGCCAAACGCTATAGTTTACATTGTACTTGACGATGGATAGAAAGAGGATGACAGAGGCAGATACGAGTGTGGAGAAACAGATAAAGAAAACATGTGATTAGAGGCAAGCGAGAGAAGGTGCTGGTAATTGTCGGTTTATGGCGAGTTGGGCTTGTGATTGGGGATGTAGTGAGAGGCGATTGGTTATGGGGTTTGGTGGCAAGGTTTGCTCGGACGGGCGAATAGTGAAATGCTAAGTACGAGGTTGGGAGAGATGTTTGGGATAAATGTTTTTAGCTATTTGTGGACTTATGATACATTGGGATTGGTGGACGATAATATTTGAGTTTATTTCTTTTATATGTATTTGCAGTTATTTTTAACAAATAAATTTAAATGCACAAGGCTGAATTGTTTCGCTCTCTGTATATTTTGAGCACTGAATTACAATTCGATATTCGTATCGATAAATACTGAAATTAGAATTTTTATGCACGTGCACGGCTGTGGGGGGAGAAAGTTTAAGTAACAAATGGAATTAAATTCCTGATGGTATTCAGCGTGTATGATTTGAAAAATTTTTTTATTATTTTCTTGAAATTTGATATAATTGTTATTTTATTTTGCATTAAATGTGAATTTTTTAGAAATAATTTCCCATACATGTAGTCGGGATATATTGGATGCCACTTTTTACGTCGCTTTATATGTAAAAGTAGTTATATTTGAAATCAATAATTGCAAGTGAAAATTATGTTTAAAAATTTTTAAATATATTTATAAAATTGGTGGGCTAGTATTAAGCATATAGGACTTGAAATATATAATGGAAGGAAATAAAGTTAAATCAAAATGTAAGGTATGAGGAAAAGTGTTTGAGCACACGACTGTTTTTTGTACTCAATATTATTCAATATCGTGATATTATACTTGGGGAAGTTAAGAAAAAGCACTTGTAGCCTATGAAAGTGGCTCTAAATAAAGAAAATGTACACATACTGGTTTTCGGGAAATACAGAGGGAAAATAAAAATGGAGATTGGGATTGAGAAGAAATCATGTAAGAAAAGTAAAGCTTACTTACTAAAATTATTGCCGAAAAATGGGATTAAAATGGGATTTAAAATAGGCAAGTGTTTAAATAGTAAAAGAAATGGAATGCCCGAAATCAGTACTATAAGATATCAATTATATACAAATGGACGATAATAATTCTATCGAGATAACAATATAAGCTATTGTATGAAAAAAAAATTTTAAAAAATATATGAAATAAGAAAGCTAAATAAAATGCTTAAAAAATTTATGAAACAAAAAAAGAAAATTAATAGAAGAAAGGATGAAGAGAGCTTGTGTGAGTATATTAAGAAATTAAGTGGCGTGAAGCAAAGAAAATATTACTAAAAGATTTTATAAAAGTGCATTTGGACAAGGGAATGAGAGAAAAGAAGATTTGAAATACTAACTGTGAATAAATGATAAAAAATTATTGATAAAATTGAAAATCTAATGTACTTAAAAGAGAAAAATACAAAGAAAAAATAAGAATATATTGGCAAATAATGGCTACGATAATGATTTAAAAGTAAATTGGCATTTGACAATATGAGATTGAAAAAAGAGAATAAGCATATAATTCAAGAGCTGAAGGAATAAAAAAACAAAAATACAAAAACAATTATTTGAGATACGTAAAACAGTAAAATAAAATGTAAATATATTCACGAAATAAAAGGATAAAAGAAAAAAAAGATAAGAGACGGAAATAAATAAGGATGAGGAATAAATGAAAGATGAAATGAAATTCAAAAAAGAAAGCAAAATGAAAGTAGAGTTGAATGGATATAAAAATAAGTCAAAATGCCAAAAGCAAACTATAAATAGAAAGGCACTGATCTAAAATCTGATAGAATAAAGATATATTATAAAGAAGAAAGCATATTATGTTTTTGAATAGAAAGGAATTAAATCTATTCTAAATCTAAAATGCAACCTAACGATAAAATCCGCATTGTGTAATAATAGTTGATATAAGTGTGTACAAACTTTTTAAATATTTTTTATATATAATGAAATGTAATTTTATATATAATGAATAAGATTTCAAATTATTGTAATGAATGGTAATTGAGATTAATATTTTAAACTTGAGATATCAAATTATAAAAATCAAATATTCGACTTTCTATTAAACAAAGTAAATAAATAATATAATATTAGAATCGGTGCGCAAATACTTTATGTATATTCAATGTATATTCAATTATGTATATTATTATTATTATATTATTCAATTATGTATATTCAATTCTTTACTGCGTATAAAAGTTAATTTGGATATTTTTTAAACCATCTCACCTACAATTGTATTACATAATGTATTACTTTGTTAAAATTTCTTATTTGTAATAGTTTTATTGTTCAATCGAGTACAAAATGTGAATTTTTTAAATTTCAAGCAATTCTTTATTTTAAACAAAAAATTAATTTTCTTTAAATGTAAAATATCGTTAATTTTTATTACTGTTACGTGCAATTGAAATATTACCTAAATTTAAGTTCCGTAATATTTTAATAAAAAAATCAATTTCATTGGGAACAATATTTAAAATATGGGAATTAAATCGTTACTACAATATCGAGTACATTTTAAAAGTTTCATAAACATTACTCAGTGACAAATGTCTATTTTATTGACACTCTTGCAGACTTTTAGATTTTATTATTTTCTAATTTTCTCATTTCCGTAATCTTTGAAAAATTAATGTCAAGGAAAATACAATTTGCATTTTATTTGTTGCATATGGTTGTGCACAACAAATTAATGTACAAGTTTTATTTACTTATGCACACGCGCGCATATGTGCGTAATGCTCAAGCCATTACATGGAAATATATTACTTTTACTTTTTATAAAAGTGTAAAAAAATAATTGTGTAATTTGCCACACAAATGTACAGGAATTTTAGAAATTTCATAATGCATCTTCAAAAAAAAACTTTAATTTGTAATGTGTTTATTGATACAATTATTTATTAATTTGTAGAATTGCGTGCTAAAAAAAAATATTGTACCAACTAAAAACATATTTATCGAATATTTATTTTATAAATAAAAACGAATTAAAGTATAGAATATTACATATATTAATTAAGAGTATTATAATGTTTTTCTTAAAAGCTTATTTAAGATTTATCTGTTTATGTATTATTGGTTTTTATAATTCAACGGATTTTTCATATTACGTTTTAACAAACAACGGTAACAATATCAAATTACTATTAAAGAATACGTTACATTTATAAATTAATAAGATTTCAGTATCATGCACAATTATTTCAATCATTTCTCAAATGCACACACATTTTTAGACTTATTAAAAGATATTAAAATCTCTCTCTCTCTTTCTCTTAGTTAGTCGCATAATTTCTTCCCTTCTCTTAATTTCTCTATCCTTACGTAAATTTTCTTTTTCTTTTCTCGTGAACGTATAGCCCGTGACTCTCTCTCTCTCTCTCTCTCTCCTGCCTTCTCGGTTATCTGTCGTTCTTCCACTCCCTACATTAATTAGCCTTTGACAAAATTACGCTTTCAATTGTAATACTGAACTTGCAATCACCTGGATGGATTCAATTCCACTGTCAGTAACATTGTCTTGAGTATCTGGGAATACAAATTCCTGACCGTCAGCATCTCGTCTTGGTGACTCGCTCGGCCATACTTGCAAGACGGGTAATCCACGACGGAACTCAATACAAACATCCGTCCGTGTTACCGGTTGCCTGGTTCGACTACTTGCACCAAAGCACAGTCTACTCAACTCTCTTACTGGCTTCTGTAATTGAGAAAGTCCCATTGCTTATATACATATACATATACACATATACATATATACATACATACAGACCAACGTAATTAGACAAATAAAAAAATAATTTCTTCCACAATACCTCACTGTTTTTTATATAATGGGCATTTGTTATCAATTATTTATTTTCCTTTTCATTACAATTGCCATATATAAGAAACAATTCCATAACATTATTCGCTATTCTTTTCATTCCAAATGACAATAAAATAATATATTTTTCTCTCATACCCCAGAGCATTTTTCTTTATCTATGCCTTTAAACATACCAATTTGTTGATACATCATTCAATCTATTATATATATATATACTGATATTATATTGCATTGCCCTATAATATTGCCATAGATAATATTAACCTAAAAAAAATCGATATTCTTAGTGGCACAGTACGATAAGGAAACATTTGTACATCATATTTTGAATTACTTCGTGATAAAATGATTTGTTTCGTGTGTTCAGAACAAAATTTAAACGAAATTCACTTTCCCACAAAAATCTTGATAAACTACTTCAGTATATTAATACAGTAACGAATCTAATGGAATAATTTTCCTTTTATAATCTTTATACATTCCTTTTATTTGGTCGAATTAAATTTCTTCCCATATCTATACCTACTCGCTTAACCCGTTCGTCCAAGTGTGAGCCAAAGAAATTATAGTTTTGTGTTTTTGAAATTGTGGGGATAAAAAATGACTCTTCCTCTATGCCAACATTTATATAAAATTTATAAAATATATATGGCTCTGGTAAATGCCAGGAGTATTTCTCTTTGCGGATGTTCATTGGGACTTTGACAAAAAATCGAATGTGACTTGTTTTTATTTTCACGAATAACGAGAAACAAATTTATAAGAAAATTTCATGTTTCATTACGCCGATGAAAGTGTCAAATTAGTTTTAAATTATTTGTAAATTACTAAAGTGAAATTATTTCCGAATGAATCTCTATTTTAAGTATAATGATGCTGATTTATATTTTATAGGATTGTAGGAATTCCATTTATGTAGTTTAAGAACATCGGCAAATCACGGATTTTAATACAAAATCTATTCTCTCTAAATAAATCCTTGACAGTGAATTAGTTACTTCGTAAATGACTTCCGTTGTCTTCAGTTCAGATTCTAGAAGGTTCGGAAGATTTAAAAGATTTTAGACAGAAATTAGCTATAACTTTTATTTATAGAGAGCCTCCACTATTAATAGTTAAGATGTATAGTCCCACGAGAAACGTGAAAATTCTTCACTGGATATTCTGTGTAATCTTTTAAAAAAAAAACAGTAATTAATAATGCAGTATCGATTTTAATTAAATATTGCTTATTTTTTTAATTCTCATGACTTTGAGATGAATCGCCAATATAACATTAAAAGGTACACCGATCAGCTTACTGTACAATATTATCGAGGAAATAATTGACTCGAGTTTTATGTATTTCTATTACTTGCGTTTCGCAGAAGCTCATTTTACTATAAATAATGTTTACTATAAAAATTTTACTATAAATTAATGTTTAACGAATTGCACAAATTACGTAAAACATGGAAACGTATCGGTTTTACTTCATCTTTTTTATATTAAATAACATTTTTTATCGTTACTAATTTATGAATAATAATTTAAGTTATTTTACATTGTATCTGTAATATAAACTATACGAAGATATATATGAAAATTTATAATATAAACTTCATGTAAATATAATGCAAAATAATAAAATAATAACTAAATATTTCCTTTGATATACATATATTTGGCTATTTTACATGCCTTCTAAATTAATTATAACGTATTAAAAGATTTTGTTGTTACTATCATAAATTTATGCGCATGTTTGTGTGTGTGTGCGCGCGCGCGTGTGCACGTGTACAACAATAGTGTAAAATGATATAAAATTCCAAAGAAAATAAAATAAGTTTGTATATGTATCTAATTTACATAAACAAACAAAATACTCTATATATATATTAATGTATACGTAAATTAAAAATATTATGAATATTTTGTTATTATGATTTACTTTTTTTCTGGACTTTTATATATTTTTAAAACAAACAAACTTTTTAGATTTATTTACAGAATTCATATTTTATAACATTATTATTTTATGTATAATATTAAAAGTTTGCTAATTAAATGAAAATTTTAATTTATTATTATCTAAATAATGATATTAATATAAGAGATACTTAATTAAATACCTTTGTGTTACTTACAGGTTTTTACGCAAACAAAGTATAAAATCGTACTATGTCTAACAATAGTCTAGAAAGTAAGTAAAAGTCTTCAATTATTCAAAATTCGAATAATCAAAACTAAATATAAATTCTGAAGAATAGAATTTATTTTATCCAATGGTTAATTAGATAATTACTTTACATAGCGGAATACCGAATCAAAATTACGACTGCAAATATTTTATCTATATCAATGACAATTGCTCCTTATCGATAACAGCGCATTCAGAATATTCACGTATTCAAATAAACAAATTGTCCGTGACGCTATAATAAAGCTCCACTTGTAACAAAACTTATCGCCAACATATATATATATATATATATACACTCACACATGCACGTGACCTCCTAAGCTTTTTCATATCTGTTTGCTATGTGGGCGACGGGGCGACTTTGAACTTTCTTTAATATTGATCTTTCAGTACTCGACGTAGAATGAAGTGTGTGACTGTGTGCGAGCGACCTACAGAATATAAACCGTAATAAAACTTGTCACATTCAAGTCAAGTGAAAGCGTGACTTGAGAGCTGATTTTAAATGCGCCCTGCTCAGCTCTCTGTCTCGATGCTTAATTTTTTTTTTAACGTGAAAAAGATGGATTGTACGGATAAAATATATATATACAGCTGATGCGAGCTTTTAATAATAATTTTCACCTTATTCCGTTGAGCTTAAGCGCGCCTGTGCTATTCATTAAATCAAATTATTCGATAATTATGTTTTAAAAAGTATTTTCTTTGACGTTTTCTTTATCTTCGGTATAAATGTATAGGTCTCTGACTGTGTCTTCTACTATGTATTAATTTTGACTTTATTAAAAATAGTAATAATTAATGGGATTTCATTTTGTATACATTCTGTTTGATTAGCTGGAAATATAAATTGATGAATATTACATTGTTTTCAAGATAATTAAGCTGCGAGTAATTTACAATAAACATATTTATCATAAATGTATATTTATCATATAATAATTTTCAACTTACTGAACCAATGGACTAAATACAGATAAGTTTATTTGAATTTAAAGTATGTGTTTGAATTATTATAATTTTTCATACTACGCTGAAATTCAACTAAATTACAGAGAAATAAAATATTTAAAAATAATAAGTAATAAAAAGAAAAATTTATAAATCAAATTACTTGAAAGCAAATTAGCGAAACTTTTGCACGTCAATAAAATTCATTGTTATTTTTTAATTTGAAATTACTATATAAACAGTGTATATAAACTTGCCTTAAAAATTAATTTGTCTTATACAATAATTTAATTGAATTAAATATTTTTATATTTTAAGTCACTCTGAATTATAAATCGTACTATTTTTATAGAGTTTGGTCATGAAAATTCCTTGTACAACTCAAGATATTGCGAATTCTCAAATTATGAATTTCGATTATTTTTATCGAAACTCAACTTGATTTAAGATAAATCGATAATTCTGACGGTCTAGTTCCCACTTGTTGAGACGAAAATTCAACAAATACCCTTCAACTTCTATTGAAAACAAATTATCATTAATCACAATATCTTACGATTAAATCCACGAGAAATAACATTTTGATTTCCGTATTGTTATTATTCGAGAAAATGAAGGACAAAATTGTGGAATGAAATCTTTATAAAATTGAACAATATAAAATGAACAACATTAGAGTTTGTGCGTGGTGAGGAGTGTTGATATTAAAAATTTGTAAGGATTTCATTTATATTATTTACCATTAATAAATATTACAAAAGTTTCTAAATTGCTGAACCTTCATATACCTTACGAGTAAATGGATTTTTTATTCAGCTTTCATTTATTATGAAAATCTAAATATATTTCTTTCTCAATATTTTAAGGTCTTTGTATTATTTCTTCATTTAGAGGGAATAATAATGTATTCTACGAAAGCAACGAGAGCCCAATGTGCATATAATGACGCCAAAACAGCGCGAAATATGGACATGCAATTACTCGAGGTCAAGGACCAATAAACACAATAAATAATACATGCCCAGATATTTCAGAATAGGAAGTTCCCTTTCTAAAGCCTCATATAAGCAGCAAAATTATAAGCAAATAGTATCTAAATAATAAAGAAATAATATAAAAAAAAATCACGCGTGTACGGTCATACCTCGATGTATCGAATTTATTAATTTTTTTAGTTATTCTTTGGGCGATATTGCACATTATCTCAAATTCTATATTGATGATTGTCAAAATGACTTTAATTTTTCTAACGCGATACAAGGAGTGAGATAAATTTTTAATTTTATAAATATTCTTAAAGGACGCTTTTAACGTATGCGACGCGTCTTATTATTTTACCTATTAAAATATAAACTACTAAAGCAATTTATAATGAATAATGTTTTTCATAAGTTTTGGGCTACTTAATTTTACAAGATCAGAATGTTTATTTGAGAAAGAATTTGAGTTTTAATTGAATATTATTAAATTTTTAATGGAGATATTAATTTATCATAGCACACATACAAGGTTGATGATGGTTTTGGAAAAATCAAGAAATTATAAAAGTATAATAGGAAATCAAATGTATTTTTTTTTAATATATATATATTAATTATTATTCAAATACTTTATTTATATTCTTAAACTTAATTTTGAATTTGAATAAATTTAAACTATCGTTGTATTTATATTATATGGTTGGGCGGAGGGGGGGGTGGAAATTCAATGAAACTTTAAAATATGCATTATTTCAATTACCCACATAAGGAAACGTAGAGAAGTAGATTATAATCGAAATCCCTTTTGAAAATATGCAAAATATTTAATGCTCGTTTTAATGAAAATGTTAATAAATTTATTTTTAGAAACTCGTATAAAAGAAGACTGCATACAAATTACTGGCATTATAAAGTCACGTGCGATCTACTTGTTGAATCAATCCATCACCTTAAATGAATATATTTTCTAATACGAATCACTCGTGTACTATTTATTTAACAGTTTAAAAAATATAATTAAAAATCTAAAATATCATTTTCATTAGTATGAATAATTAAAAGAGCAATTTAATGTTTAACTCGCACTTCTAATAAATGGTTGGCTAATCGAAGAGTGAGAATTCTAGAAGAATTATTTTTAAAACATTTAAGTAAAGCAAATTGAGTAATATTGCAGACCCACAAAAGATTTACGAATAAAACTTTATTTATCAAAATATCTGTGAATCTGAATCTTTTGATTATGATTTGTTTTACATTTTTTTCATTTAAGGTTAACATTAGCAGTCCATTGTTAGCAAAAATCTAGATATTTATCAAAATCCTTGGGATCGCACCTGCTGTTCTATAGATTATATATTGTTACTTGATTACATTAATTGTGATATATTTTTGTAATTTGCTTGGTCATACATTTCTTAACGAGTTCTCTTTTTATTGTGCGTTTACCTTGAAATTCTGCTTTTATTAAAATTACTTATGTAATTTATCCATAAATGTATAAATATTATGCACAGAATGAATAATATGGCAATGAATGACATATCAATATATTTTTAAAAATAATATGTCCGAAATATATATATATAAGCAGCTAATAAATTTTTGACAAAAAAAGACATCAATTGTAAATAAATTTTATTATTTATTTATAAGAAATTTAGTTTACATTCCAAAAGATCGTCCTTTCCCTTATGGAGATAACAATAATAGGTTTTAATTTTAATCACATTTTTATCAATAACATTTGTTTGACCTTATATTTTATAATATCTAATATCTTACATTTTTTTAAAACACGCTACTTTAATTCAACCGTGTAAAAAATTTAAATTTAAATGATAAAACTTACTATCAATTATTGTAACAAATAAAATTAATAAAAAAAAAAAAAAAACTATTTTGGAATACCTTAAAACTTACAAATATCTCTTATTTATGTATTTATATAATTTAAGAATAATCTTACCAGTCATATTATAGAATTAAAAATAAGAATACTTTGCTTTTTGAATTTATTAAATATATATATATTGACGCTACATTATTGTCAATAAATTATTTGACCATATATTGTGCATTTTAATTTATTATCAATTTATTCTTACATTTTAATTTGTAGTATTTTGATATATATAATTAGTAACGGTAATTAAATATTTTGAATGTATGATTTAATTTTTAATTTTTTTATTTCAAATAACATATTTAAATAAATATATAACAATAATCATAATAATAATGATTAGACGGAAAAATAATAGCATAATGTTTTTAATGATCCTTTCGAATAAAAGAACTCGAGAAATTACTAATTCAGATTGTAAATATAAACTATGCAGTCTATTTTTAAAATTACCAATACAACTTTTTATTCCATGCAAAGATGCATTTAAATAATTGACCTTCAAATATTTCAAGGTACGGTCAATTTTTCAAAAATAATCATACTTAGTGTCAAACCTCACGGCATCCACTCTCTTAGACTCTCCCCGCACACACGCACATAATCAAAGCATTTAGAAGTCACGCAACGTAGTTACACATTCGCATTATACGAGTCAACTATGTGTTTGTTACCACAAAGGGTCTCGCGTACTAAAATTCCAATTCACTCTGCAAAACAGAGAAAAATTAAGTGCGGTGTCCGTTGTATAACCAATAATAAAGTTGAAATACTTTATCACTACGATCATACATACACACATGAAAATGTTACTACAACGTAATGCCACTGTGTTCATAAAATAAATAGGAAATTATAAGACTTCAAAAATTGGATTATTCGTGTAATAGCATTTGGTAAAAGCATAATGTTGATAAATTATTTGATCAACATCAACAGTTATTACTTGAATATATCAATAATTATCGTTAACAAATCAATAAGCATAAGTAATTTTTATAAATTCAGATTCAAATTGAGATTGCTGTGACACTCAAAAAGCTTTTTAACTATCGTTATTCTCATTGCCGACAGTCAGCAAAAGTAATCCGATTGGTTACTTCGAAAAAGGAACAAACGAATAATCGCGCGAGCTTAGCTTCTCGTATATTTAGCTGTCGTTCCGAAAATAGCCGATTGCTTTTTCTTGAAAGTCAAACTCAGTCAAACGCTCCTCTTCACTCTCTCTCTCTCTCTCTGTCTATACCATTCGTCAAATATATCCCAATTATCCTTTCGAATGATATCCAAGTGCAACATTCTCACTACATTGCTCTCACTGTATCTCTGAATGGAATACGAAAGTCAAACATAAAGCGTAAACTTTTCAATAATTCAATGGAAAGCCTTTAATTTTTATTTATAAATTTTATTTATAAAAGAAATGACACTCTTGATAGTACAAAGGATCGTCGAGCTTTAAAATAGTAATTTGAATACATAACAAATACATTACTGCCAACTATTAATATATTTATAAATATTTAATCATTTGATAAAATGAGAATATAATGAATATATTAATAATGTATTTAATGAATAATAATAAATGTACTTCCTAGTTGAAATGAGCGATTAGTTTATTATTATAAAGGAAATAATATTCGTTATATATGTTATTTATAGAACTGGAACTGAATATGTTTTATAAGGAATCGATCATAATTTTCAATCTTAATGTAAAAAAAAATTGCAATTGCAGATAGAATAATATAATGGAGCTGTGAAGTTAATATAAAATGTGTAATAAAATTCTAATAAAAGAATTTAATATTTCACTTCGTTTTAAATTCGTAGGGCAATAAAATTCATATTTTTTCGATATCAGGTTATATAATCTGAAAATTATTCTTACAATTATGTAAAAAGTAAGCGATAGTTTAAAAATTGCATTAAGATTCTTCTATTAAGCTAATAAAATACGAGAGCTCGGCATAGGATAAGCAATAGCGTGATATTTTGAGTTCTGTAATTTTAATTAAAAAGCCAATCTATTGTCTTTTGATTGCTTCATTAATGCAATACAGCAGACTACAGGAGATTCCTAATAAAATCTTTTTATAAGATTAGTAAAGGAAGTTTAAAATTGATAAAGGCTTATTGACTAAGCTGTCTAGCGGTAAATTTTTGTATATCTATATTAAAATTTACAAGAAATTATACTGAAGCTTAATGTAACTGTGCTTTTGGATGCACAAACAACAAACTTAATGACAGATTCTACGAACTAAAATGATCACGATATTTATTTATTTTATAATTAGGAGTATAAGCATGTTTTACAATTATGATAATGCGATTTTATATAAATATTGTAAAGTGAGAAATTTTGAAATATTTGTTATACCAAAATAAGAATTGGTTATATTTATTGCAAAACATATTCGATTTTTTAATATTCAACAATAATAACTCATAATGTTTAAAATAGATTTTTTTATTCTTATTTATAATTTAAATAATAAATCAACGTATAAACAATTTTTTTATTTATTGCAATAAATATATATATATATTTTCGCATTTTTTAATTAACCCTTAAAATTATTGATTACGTCTTTCTTCTCAAATTTAAATAACTAAATTTTTATTATATAATATTTAATTAATTACCAACATAAAATGGATCACTTACTATAGCTGCAACTATTTGTAAAACAATATCGCATGACCATAATAAACAAAATAAAAATAAATATCATTGTTTAATTAAATTTTTTCGCAAACACATAAAGACATATTATGGTTTAATGATAACAATTAAGTTATATTAACTATCGGGAAAAGAAGATATTTAACATTTTGTTTCTAATTAATATTATAAATTATATTACATCAAATCAAATTAAAACAAAAAGTATAGAATATAGTCCCTTGGGAATTTGTATCCTTCAACTTAAACTTTTATGTTCTCATTACTTTGTCTTATTTTATTACTTACTTCAGTACTTCGTATATTGCACTGTAAAAAAATATTTGTATCTTGAAACTGATATTTACGGTGTGCGTTAAAAAATTTTCACGTC
Source organism: Ceratosolen corneri (assembly GCA_030522565.1). Lineage (NCBI taxonomy): Eukaryota > Metazoa > Arthropoda > Insecta > Hymenoptera > Agaonidae > Ceratosolen > Ceratosolen corneri. The sequence goes on from JAPYYT010000578.1 coordinate 16,021, forward strand.
TAAAATATTTTTAACTTTTTTCATACTCGAATCTACGTGTACATGCGAACGAAATCAGCTCATTTTATATAAAACTTATAATGAAATTTTAAATAATATTTAGTATAAAATAATAAACGAAAGTATTTATAATGAAAATAAAAACATAATACTAACTATATATTATATTTACCTTGTATTTTCGCTTTTCAAGCTTAACACCTACGATAATAATCTTATTTTTATTGTTGAAGAATTAGCGTATTATTGCTTTATACGGAAAAATTAAACTATTAATATAAATCACGGTTCACCGTTATATTAATATAATATTCCTCAATTCCAAGGTAAAAAGAATTTAAGAACCAAACTATTTGAACCACTAGGATTTAGCTTAGAATTTTTATTTTATACAATAGACGTAATTTTCTTATACTACATATTTAGTAAATCTTTATATTCTATATTTTTATTTGTTAATGTAAATTGTCGTATTATATAAATATTTTTATGCATTTAATATATTGTGTATATATTTTAAGAGAAAATTAATATCACCTACATAATAAGCAATCCTACCTCTTGCATCGAACTTATGTCTACCGATTTCTATTTAACTACTCACTCAATATGTATATTTTTTAATTATATACAATTTTTATATATAATTTTCATATATATATATATATATAATTAAAAAAGATATAAGATTTTAGAAACGTCAATTACTTTACTTGGAAATTCTTTATTTGTACTCACATTGATTGTTTCAAATGTTTCATATAAAATATTATTTTAGAATATTTCGTATTTTAAATAAAATATACAAGGTTATTAATTCCGAAATCAAAATTTCTGCATTTAAATCATGACTAAATGTCTAAACTATTGGGTGTAAAAACTACGACCAAATCGATTACGTGTTTTACATTTCTTGATTATTCAAAACCACACATATCATACAATACGCATATTAATAGGCTATTATTTTTTTTTTTATTTATTTTATTTATTTATTTATCATTTAAACATCTATTTACAATTGATATTTAAAACCACTAAGTTTTATATGATATACTCATATATATATATTATATATCATAATATTATAGATTTTGTTATAGTATACGTATTTTATTTAGTTAAATAATCTTATCATTATTGTAAAAGTAGTACTATTTTTATATACTTTTTATATAAACATTTTATATATACAATTTAATAGTGCTGGATCGTATATTCAGTATTTCAATATTTTTGCAAAAGAGTACAATATAGAATTAAAAGACATTTTAATGCATTTATGAAGCATATCCTTGCAAGTGTAAACACTGAGAATCAGAATACATATAATTCATAAAGAATATAGATTACATCACGAATATAGAAATTAATAACATTAATTCAATATAATTGTCAATATTTTGCTCATTAATGGTAGATCATTTTATTTTTACGCGTGACGTTCCAAGCCTAAATTCAAGTTTCACAAAAACTTATAGACAAATTATAGACAAACACAGGAAATCGTAGGCATTTTGCAACAATATGCTGCACAATATGAAATGTGTGTGAGAATTAACAAAAATGCCCAACATAACGCGAATAATTCAATACTTTTCCCATTGTAGCAACTCACCTGCATACTTTAACAGATTCGAAGTACATTGTAGATGAGTAACTGTAATTTTCCACCAACTGATAATAAACGTTTAATTTACGAAATAATGAAAGCTTTGTACGCTTACGACAATGCGATCCACGGTGAACTGCTCACGCCGCCGACACTCGATGAAAATATCTCCGATAAATGAAGGGGCGCGCGCGCGCGCGCGCGCACGTCACACGCCGAGGGAGGCTACTACCCCTTTCTTTTTTCCTAAACCCTTCCTGTCCTTCGCTCTCCGTCCTCTTCCCAACCACATGCTCGTTAACTCGTTTGTTCATTTTTATTTTATTTACGTAATCATCTATTTTATTTTTAAACGGTCATTTTTTATCTTTAACTGCTTAATGGATGATACAACAGTTATATAAACGATATATATATATATATGAACTCGACAGAATATCTTGTATAATAAATAAAGTTAACAAAAATATCGCTACTGCGCATTATTTGCTTATTACATTTATTAATATTTATACAAATTTAGATAACAACTTATTGTTATTCGTTTCTAATGTTTTAATGCGTGATTATAGTGGCGATACAACTTGCTAATCTGCAACAAACATTTATACGCTTTTATATATGATGAAACAGAAGCTTACATGGAATATTTTATTATTGACTTTGGTATTGAAATGTCTAAATAACTACATTTGAATTTTTTAAATGTTATTGCGCTTGAATTAATTGATGAAGTTTCATAAACTAGATAATTGATAAATTATATCCGTGAGAGTTTTATATAGTAAACGAAAGGTAATGAACGAATGCCATCGCATTATTCTTCTATAATTAAGAAAGAATATTTTGATATTATATATTTATATTATATTTTATAAATATTTTTAAGTACTAAATTATAATTTATTTATAATCTTTTTCAATTAATCAAGATTTTGCTATTAATTAAGTACTGCTGATATTATTACTGGATTTATGTTATAAATTATATATTATTATATGGGAGTATATTATTTTTCTTGTTATTCATTATATAAGTTGACATGTAAGCTTTAAAAATAATAAAAATAATATTATAAGACATATAATTCTCGTTTCTAATAAGGGGTGAATAACATTTATATAGATAGTCAAGTATAAGAGGGTAAATAAATTTTAAGATGAAATAGAAGATTGAGTGAACAATTCAATTTCAATAAATATTACAAGTAGTTGTAGGATTAAATTTGAATTGTTATTTATTAAATTGTGATACTAAATTAGAAATATTATTTTCTATTTTTTGCTAAATTTTTTTTATTCAAATTTTCATTTTAATGCATATATATATATATATATATATATATATATATGTATGTATATATATGTGTATGCATATGTATGAATAATCTCTACTCATAATTATTTTATTTATTTTCATACAATATAATTAACAATTATAATAAAAAATATGGATATTAATCTTCAAAAGAGGAAATCTCGAGCAGCGTCACTTATATTTCCATAAATGTGCATCTTCATTTGCTCATTCCCATGAGGTATTCTTTATTAGATTAATATGCACAAAACTTTAAATATCAACAAAAATTTATAACGGATAATATAATAATTTATTTTATCTTGAAACTTTTTTTGAAAAAACTTATAAATTACATATGAAAAACACTTTTTTGTATGCTAAGGATCAAATATAAATTAAACTTTAATTAGGAATATTAAAAATGTATTATGGATACATATGTATATATATATAATAAAATATATTCACAAATTATTCATTATTTTTGTTTCTTTATTATAAAAAATTATTTATATATTGTATAATAAAAATATAATACAATGCTATATTCATTATATTTCTAGGCTTTTGTTTATTTCAATATTAATAGTAGTAAATAAATGTTACATTTATTTACATTTATTCCATATTATTACATTATATTGAATAATGTATTCCTTATTCAATTATGTTAATTTACATAAATTGAGATAAATTTAATTATTGCTATCCAAAATATAAATGTATACATAACATTTCAATCTATTGTTTAAATGCATTAAAATCAGCTTTTAATAAAAATATCTTTCAATCTTATTTTGTAGTAAATGAAATTATTATATATCGGATTTTTAAAATAAAATTATCAAATATACAAGAATGCTTTCAAATTAAATATTTAACGTAGTTCTGATAGATTATTTACTGCAATTTATTTTTATCAAATTTTACTCTATCGCAATTAAATTTAACCGTCATAATTTTAATAATTAAACTTACAATTTGACATTACTATCCAATTGTATAGTATTCATTTTTTCAAAATGTATTTCAAATTAATAGAAACTAAATGTTTGTAATGTAATTTGTTGTATAGAACCTTCACGTTCAAAGCAACAAACTTTATTATACACCTTTTACGTATATTTAAACTTACATAAGAGCTTTTAAAAATCTTTTTTATATAAAACTTTTGGCAAAAGTTCGTAGTGGAATTGGTACTATTTTTAAAGAAACTGAAATGTATAAATACAACAAAATAATTCATATAAAACATATATACATTCTGATATATACAATGTATGATCTAATTGTCTTGCCGAGGATAATCAAAATTAATTAAGCACAAAGAGGTCTTAAAAATTTGGTAATTGTATAATTTATCAATAAGCACAGTTAAGGATTTAGTTAATAATAAAGATAATCGATACATAATATTCGCATGTGCCTCGATAGTGACTATGTTGCAACGATGACAAAACAATATTTGAACAAGAAAATGGGCAAATGAAAGATTAGAAGGGGCACACAATATGTGCGTGTGCATTCGAGATAGAGAGAGAGAGGGAAAAACAGTGAGAGGGAGAGCGCACGAGGACTCGACGCCGGCGCGAGAACAACCCTGTAGGTCAAGGTCGCGCTGCTGGAATCGGCATCGGTGATGGCCTCCTTGTTGGCCCTGAGACAGCAACACTAAACAAGTTACGTACTTAGTTTATTTTACTCCGAGAATTTAATATTCGCTCGAGTCCAAGATCTGCACACCTGACTGTCTACTTTACCATCAAATACCCATTATTATCAATTAGTTTTCAAATAATACTGTCGTCACACGCACACAACACGCACACACACACACGCACACAAGCTCTCTCTCTCTCCCTCTCTCCCTCTCTCCCTTTGTCTTTTTATTCGTGAATCCTTATCTTTTGTTATATATATGCGTAATTGGTATCGTTTTGGTAAATGGGCATTTTTAAAAAATACACTTATTAAAAAAATTAAATTCTAAAATTTATCCCATCTTAATATTCTTAATGTTTTTATATTTTTACTATAATATAAAAATAATAATAATAATAATGACATGACGCATTAGTCGATATAAATAAGAAAAGTTAATTATTCCAGAGAAGTATTTATTCCATTTATTCCTGGTCATACGAAATCGATAATTATTAAAAAAACAAAATATATTCAAAAATATTGATAATTTAAAATGATATAATAGGATTTCATTGTGAAAATTATTTGAAAAAAAAAAGATTAATTTTTTAGTGACTTTTCAGTGAATTTATTATAATATCGTATATTTTTACATTATATTAACCAAATGAAAATTTATGAATTCGAAAAGAGTTAATATTCTATCTATATGTATTAAAAATATATTTAAACTATTATCATTCATTATTCTTTATATAAACAATTTATTATCAATATTTTTGTTATTAAAATTTGTCTACTTAATGTTTATTATTACGTTTCATCGTTTGTTTTCAATTCGGAAAATGTTATTTGTCATTGCTTCTTAACAATTAAATCTCTTCAAGACAGCTCATTTTTCATAATACAGTGGAATTTTTAACGTCATTATCCGATGTATAAATATCAAATGGCCTTTTTCTAATGTAATTGTGTATTGTTGTCGAATGGCTGTATATTATTTTTGAAAGACATCGCATAGAATTAGAATGCAATGTACTCCCGAAGATACGCTAGTGTAGGTTAAAGTAAATCGAGAATATCGAGAATATAAGCAACAGATAGAAGGGGATTATTTATATTTTGATCAAAGAGCTATTTGCAATAAAGTAAAAACGAAAAAATTATTCGAAATACTGCTGATGAAAGTAGCTATCAAATTTTAAGAATTAAAATTTAAGAATTCAATAACGTCAATAATTCAAAAGGATTAGTTAATATGAAATAAAATCATCAATTCACTTCGAAACTGGAGGCTCATAAATGAACCAAAAAAATATCTAACACAGCCGAATACCTAAAAATGACAATGAAAAAAAAAATGTGTGAGAAGAATAACATTATAGATAGTTTTTAGTATATCTTATGCGAATAATTATATATATATTATCGAATAATATGAAATGAATGGTATGAAATAATTGTAGGATTAAAATCATATAATATATATTCATTTTAAATATCAATGCTACTGAAGCTCAATATTAAAATATTAAAAAAATATATTAAATATGACAGATACAAATAAAATAATTTAATGAATTAATCGTGAAAATTCCGTTCCAACTCGACTTATCATCGCTGGAAAATTCTATAGAGGTGTTGGTATGCAAAATATACGAATGCACGAAAACTGACATTATTGGGACATTTTCCTCGTCATAATTCTTTCTCAGGATCAATTCAAGCAGCTCATTAAGGTGAAACGTTATTCACCATTAGGATAAAATGTATGAAATAAGCATTCGAAGATGAACGAAGCACTTGAATAATATTTACCAATAAATATAGAATGATAATCAGTGCGATTTAAATGGAATTTAAAAAAAAAGTGTACCAGTAGATACTTCGACCTAAATTATTCTATATAACATATTTTTATGAGATCGTTTGGAAATCGATTTGAATTAATGTAATCGTACAGGTAATATTTATTGAACTTGAATGAAAGTCTTTTTATATTAAATAATAATTCATAATAATAAATATAAATAGTAAAAAAAATTTTAATCTATTTCTATCCATATTTGCATATTTAAAAGTTATATATAAATTAATTAATTGTAGAAGATATATGATATCAATGTATTAGGTGAAGAATTATTTATAATTGACATATAAATCATGTAGAGAAATAGAATAAATGTAAGAAATCGACATTTTATGATTCCAATATTACCACTTTTACATTGCTTATTCAGATGGTCATCAAATATACGTATTTCCTAATAATAATCATCGTCAAAATATTTATTAATAATAATAATATATATGAATTTAATTTTCATTAAAACGGCATATCTTTACATGAGATTTCGATATAAATAATATTTTAATTTTATTAGTATTAACGTAATACGCCATATTATTCTTATAGTTATTATTATAGATTCGTAATTATTTTATTTAAAAAAAAAAAAAAATTGAACAAATACGTTTTCAATTTAGTGATTTAATTAAAAATATTAAAATATACATATTGATAATTTGCTTCAATGTTTGTTCTTTGTGTATATTTTTGAATAAATCACGAAGCGATTTTCTTTGTTATTTCGATACTTTTAAGTTTTTTTTATTAATTAATACGATTTAATTATCAATTGCAGAGAAAATAGATTTCATTAATTGGCACTTGAGATAAAGTAATATGTAATTTTTATTAATTAGTCTTAGTCACATAAATATTATATGTTTTTTTAAGTTATGTTCTTAAAGTTTATGTACACATGTATATATATATATATATATTCTAAACTTTCAGAATTTTTTTTTTTTTTCAGACTTTCAGAAGTTAAAAACATAATGATCTTGTGTTACTCTTACTCGTATTTATAAATATTGTATTTTTCCTATCAAATAAGTGAAAGCGAAATTGTTTGATAAATAGCTTGAATCAATTATTATCAAATCTCAATTAGCTATTACATTATAATCAATCATCGGCTTGCCCCTTGTTTCCAATAATTAATCTTAAGCTTTTAACATAGCTTCGGTATATCGAACTTAAAGTATCATAACCGGTATGCCATAAAAATTACCGATACTTACTCATTATTCCTCCGAAGAAGATATTGTTGCGTAGCACGATGCGGTGGCTCGATAACGACATTGACCTTGGCTCCCGTCAAGGTTTTACTTGTGGAAGCCTCGTCATGAACTTAACCTACTTTTCATGACGATAGTAGACTTTCAGGGTGAGAGATTTTCCAATGCTCCCATGTTTCTACCTCTCTATTTTTATCTTCAATAATATTTTACATAAAATGAGGATTAAAAGTTATCTTGACTATATTTACTCGTTCGTCTCTTAAAAGCTTCAATTGGCAATCATCGCATAAAAATGTATATTATATGTAGTTACATGTGCGCTTATCGACGTGTTTAAGGATAAAAGTATAAAAGAAGGAAAAAAAATTTTAAATGTACTTAATTTATTTTTAAAAAAAATTTAATTAGTATAAATTCAATTATAAAATGCACTCCAAAAAGTTCGTACAATGGTCGCATTTAGCACATTCAAGTATTATAATGATACGTAATATTTTTATATTTTGCATTACTAATTTTGTAGACGAATTTACAAAGCGTTAAAATCGATTGAATTTATACAAATGATGTACTTAAGACCATGAGCAACGTGTAATTATTTATTTGCCATTTTTGAAGTTGCAAGTAACTGAAAGTCGTTGAAACCAATTAATTTATTAATTTCTTCTCATTTTCTTTAATCTATGTTTTATTTAAAGTTATTTAAGGACTAAGACCAATGTGCCGAGATATTTTCATTATCTAATGTATTTTGTTAATAATCTTTTTACGTGTAAAATATAATGTATATCAAAGTACATATTCAGTAAATTTGAAGCACAGAGTTCGGAAAATTCCCCAAACTATCATTATATAATGCAAACAATATCAAATAACTGTTGATGAATGTAACTTCCCTCCACTTTATAATTTCTGAAGGGTAAAGGAAAATTATAAAATTCTATTCATGAATTTCAGTATTTGATGTAATTTTGTATTTAGTTTAATTGCTCGACAATATAATTTCATTCATTTCTAGTCGAAATGATGAAACTTTTGACCGAATTTCCTACAAATTCAAACATATTTTATGCAACACTAAAATATAACTATTCAAAGTTATATCGCATAATTGTAAACTCATGATTTGTTCAAATTCCACATTATTTTTACATGGTAAGTGGACTGAAATACGTATACAAACATATAGGTATTGTAGATAATAATTAAAAACTATTTAGAATAACTATTTTGAATATTTTAATGATATTTATAGGATTAATTGTAATGGGATATTAAACATATAAGAGAGTAAATCATTATTTCTCCAGATTTTCTGGTTAATTTAAAATTTCACTTTACTACCACACATTAAGCGAAGAACAATAGTCGGAAATTTATTTAATTTCTAATTATATGTACCTCAGTCTAATTTTACTATTTTCATTAATTTTTTATAGGTAGAATATTGTAATATATTCTAGGCGAATTATTCTTAATATAAGTTAATATATTGTTATTTAAATAATCGATCCATCGTCAATTATTTACTACTATTTTACTTAAATTTCTTTTACAAATTATTTTGTTTATAGATTCGAAAAGTGAAGATATCTTTTTTATAAAACAAAATATTTTCTATTTTATAAATTCACAAACAAGCGTATTAGCATTGAACTATTAGATATTACTTTTTAACAATTGAATTCGATAGTTCACTGAAAAATTTGAGATTTCCATAAGTTTCCATTTGGCCCAAAATGTACTCAAATATTAATTTGAAACAGAACTAGCGAGAACTTTTCATAAATTAAATAAGAAGAAATCAAACAAATAATCATATCGAATACATATATAATTAATTTGATTAATCTTTATACGTATAATTAAATTAAGTCAGTTTAATCAATTTTTTACATTAAGATTTCATAGAGTGCATTCAAATACTTTACATTAATAATTTTTAATATAAAAATAATTGGAAATATAAAAAATTGTAATAACCACATTGGCCGAATATAAAAAGTACAAAATTTGTTATGCGTGTTGATGAATTTTGTATTTTTTTATTATCGATGAATTTGTATACAAACTTCATTTTGTAATCATACGAGCATATTGCGCTTTCATTCTGCGCTATGAGATGAAAAACGATTTTTGTCATAAAAATGAATATGAGAAATAACGTGGATATAGTAGAATTATTGATTGACGATCGTTAAATATAAAGAATTAATCTCGATCTTAAGTAAGTATTTATCAATGAATATTAACACAGAGAGAGAGCCACCGAAAACGACATTTGATCTAATCAATAAAGTACAACTTGGCGAAAATAGCTTGAAATTATGAGTTTCTTGTCTCAGTCTCTCATACTTAATTCGCAAAAATTCAATCTTTAAATATACTCGGTCCGTTGATTTATTTATCGATTCTCGCCTCGATGCTCCATATATCTCCAGATATCCCAATATACCTTGAATAGCATGGATAAATGATCGAAACCCTCACTAAATCTCCAACACACAACGAATAAATGTTGTAACACGAAGCATTTGCATTATATTATAACATTAAATATAAGTAGTGATAAATGAAAGATAAATTGTAAGTTTAAGAAATAATTTAAAAATCACAAGTTCATTAATTTGTACAGAATTTTATGTTTCATAGATGAAGTTAATGTTTTCAATCATATTAAACGCATAATTTAATCATATCTCAAACCATTTTGGTAAAACATTTACTTGAAAAATTTAATAAAAAATAGGAACTATTAATCATTTCAAAATATCTCGATGCAAGTGCATATGCACACATGTGTTTATTTTAGTAAAGATGATTATTATTTTTGATTTTTAAAAAATCAAGAATAGCATAAGATTTATTACATTGCAATACATTTTATCCGACTAAAAGGCTATTTTGATAATTCCCGGCATTGCATATAAAACTATAAGTCTCACTTTTTTTGTGAAAATATAAAGTCGTCACTTTAATCGTACCTTCGTCCCTCACATATCGACATCAAGCAACTGCACGCAATAAAATTTAAAAGATAATACCTCCAGGTAGCCACAAAAATCATACGATTATAAATTCATTGTAACGATCATTAATTACATGATAAAATCATCATTTTTAAAGCAGTTTATCGTTTAAGGAGGGACACGAGTGCTTAGAATTGAGATTACGTGCCTCTTCTTCCTTCTCCTTAATTTTTGCAAATACATACCTACGAAACTGCAACAGAAATTCCAGCTCTTATTCGCTCGATGTATTGTCGCAAATTTATTACTTCGATAAGTAATTTACTACCACTGAATTTTCAAATTGGATAGCTATTTTTAAGATCAGCTGTAATATATGAGCGACATATTGCAGTTTTCAACTTATAAGCAAGCAAAGGCTAATGGCTCAATAAAACACAAATCGACTTTGTACTAATATATCGAAATCCGAAAAGGTTAATAATAAAATGATTTTTTCGAAGGCAGCCACGTTAATTCCATGAAACACTTGGCCTTAGGCAGGGAAAGCTTCATTTGAATGCTTCGCTATGGCCAATCGCTTCTTTCCTTTCACTAACGCATCGTCAGGCATATATCATGTTGAGCTGCAAGTAAAACTTCTCTCTCTCTCTCTCTCTCAGCTATGATGATTTTTATTTCTTTATTTTGTATTACACTACATTATTATTCAGATGGCACTATTCAATATTTAAATTTTCATTCGAACGCATGTGACTTTAATCATCCATAATTTCACAAAGGCACACATTCGTATGCTCGGAGCTCCAACAGCAAACTGTTCATTATTGCTATTTTGTCGAGCGTATTATTGAAGAAATCGAACGCAATTAAACATTTCAATCAACCGAGTTTAATATTTTTATATAAGGATGCACTTTAACACGTTTAAATAATTTCCTTCCGTAAAATTTAAATCTAACTGAATTGAACTTAAATATATATATATGTAAAAAAAACTTTCACGTTTCATATATATATATATATATATCTGTTGAAACAGATAATTTTCTACTCGAAATAATATGCATTATCAAATTTATAGCCATAAAATGAAATATAATCAATTTAAATAAGATTTTCATATTACAAATTAGTATTGAGCATTGGAATAAAATAATTTTTATCTAATTTCTCAATTGATTGTATTAAAGTAATTTATAATAATTAAAGTCAAATGAAATATATTTATCATTCTTTCGAATGTTTACATATAACATACTCATCATCAGTCAGTTATTAAACAATCGTATTATAGTTTTTCTGTATACTTAAAATTGACAGATTTGTACAGACGTGTAATTCAACTATGAATATAATGACAAATTAAATGTAAAGTAATTTTCAATGCGCAATTATTAGTTGACAAAATGTTGGATCAATATAAGTTAATCTACTTTTAAATTGTAATGTCAATGAATAATTTCATTTGGACCTACAATTTCTATCTACGTTAATTTCTTTATTTCGTAACGCACATTTCTACTGAGACAACAAACACGCATTGATGCTACTAATGATTTTTTTTTTTTTTTTTTTTTTTTTTCAAAGGAAAATATAGAGAGACCAAATACACCAAGTGATGTAACAATAGTTGATCTATTATCTGCTATCGTGATTTTATTTCCTTCAGAAATATTCAAGCAATAAATAATGCTTAAATATGCTATAAGAAACAATAACCATCACCTCTCCGTTCAATAGATTTGCATTTATCTTCTTCAGCGTACTTTCACCAATATACAACATTTCTTTAAATACCACTTTAACGCAAGTATGCCTGTAGTGATGAATTGGTGTCACTCCCACGACTAGAAATCTATGCAAAAAGTTCCTTTACGATTAAACGCCGCCAATTAATTCATTCCAATACCCTTGCGTCTCTTTCTAGTTGATCTGTTATAAGCGTTACTCTCATCCTTCTCAATATTTTTCATGTAAAATTTTTAATATAGGATATATGGTACACTCATCTATATATTAAATACTTAAAGTCTGAGTAATCTGGCGCGCTTTCACTCGATGGTATTCCATAATGATAACATGAATTTGTTCAACAATATCTGCGCTGCCGATATCAACTAATCATTTAAAGTGAATTTTATATTCGGTATAATACTTCGACTTATTTCATTCATTCAAAAATAAGCGGTTATTCGTTAATTTAATTTGAATTCAATTTAAAAAAATAATAAAATTATTAATTTTAAGATTATATTTAATTTAAATAGCCCATCACCTGCAGAGCCTAAGATAAACAATATATTTATGCAAAAAATCACACTCAAAATTGAAAAGTGCATTGCTAAATAATTATAGATAAGAACATTTTGAGGGAACGAAATTACCTTATTATTTGGCTGCCTTTTAACATACATTTCATTAGTCAAATTATTAGCATAATAAGCACAGATAATTTCTAGAAAAAAATTTAATCCCTACTAGAATCCCTTTCATAATCATATTCTGCAAAGTGTAATATGAAAAATATCATGACACTTAAATAAATCGTAATTATAAGCATTAATCTTATTTTTATGATTTTATTTACTCGTATTGATATATTATATTTATTATGTTTGGGTTTTTTAAATAAAGGAACGTATAAAATGGATGAGATAACAGCTGGACTTACAATTATGGGCATACAACATGTTTTTAGATAGCGTTTTTCTCATAAAAATGCCAAATGATATTTTTTGCTGTGTTTATTGTATTATAATCACTCACTCTCTCTCTCTCTCTCTCTCTCTCTCTCTCTCTCTCTCTCTCTCTCTCTCTCTCTCTCTCTCTCTCTCTCTCTCCCTCTCTCTGTCTCTCTCTATTACGATGTTTTCAAAAATATAAATATTAATTGAATACGACACGTTCTTATAATCTTTTGATCGTACTTTACAAAAGTGTATTACAATATGTAAATTACATTAAAACTAGAATTGAGAAATTGAAGATGATATTTAACATTGATGTTAGAGTTACGAAAACAATGACAACACGAATGTCAATAGCTGCCTTAACATTTCTTTACTTAACTTGTCCCATGGTATTCGATACTTTGCAACTTTTTATTTTATATTTCGAAGAAAAATATTCAGTCATTTAATAACATATTTAATTTATGTACTATTTAAAATTCGAATTCAAACAATAAAAACCACTAGTTTAAACTAATATAAATTAATATAAAATAATTAGAATTAAGTGATTTGTAAATAGTTTAAAATCATTCCATCTGCTGAATATTTTTATATCTTACCTGTTCCCTTTATATATTAAACTCTATTCTGTTTAATCAGCATTTTATCTTGTATATTTATTTCCATAGAATATATTTTCTACAGTGAAATTAAACTGTCAGATAGTACGTACATTGTTTTTTTTTTATTTATGTTGGTTTATATAATCTTATTATTAAATTTATTTGTGCAAACAGATACCTTTATTAATTATATTAAAGTACATTTGAAGTATAATATTTAAAATTTATTATTTACCTGAAATTTCTAATTAATGAAAATATTAATTATTGAATAAATAAAAAAAATATATATATATATAACAATTTTATACAATATCTCATTATTTTGCATTAGGAAGGGTATTATTAATAATTAATACAGTGCTTTTTTAAACTAAAAGACATCCGATGTCTACAGAGATTATTATACATCATGCTGAATAAATGTATAATATATGTATGTAAAAATTAGCAAAAAATGATAAATTGTTATATTGATTAGATCGATAAAATTTTTTATTAGATTATTCAAGATTCACTTAGTAACAATTCAATCTACTTTAAACGATACTTTTCTTCGCAAAATAGAACATTTAGTTCTACAGTATTTAAAAAAAGCTTGACTTAAATTTATCTTGAATAAAAATTAAACATATAAAAACAAAAATAAAGATTATATGGTTTTCTTATGGTGGTTGATACGTTTGTTGATAGCAAATTATTACACATAATGAATGCATATATCATAACCAGGAAAACTAAAAAGATTAATTAATTCATGTTACTTTGACTGAAAATAGATAATCCTTTTTGCCCATGTTCATGCTAAATAAAAGAGTACAATTAAAATAATTATCGAAATTGGGAGTCTTATTTTTTTTAAAAAAATGAATAAATAAATACTCTCATAATAATATTAAGGTATCACAAAAAAATAGATTTAATAAATTGATAAACTTAACTAAATGTATATTAAGAACGAGTATTTTTTAGTTTAAATTATGATTAGTTTATTTTTCTACTCATTATTAAATACAGTTTTTCTTTTATATATTTTTATCTGGTAAGTAATAAAATACAAAAGTACATTTTACCGATTTATATTTACATTGTATTAAATTATTATTATTAAATTATCCATTATTATTAAATTAAATTATAAAATAATGATACTATGTGAAATATTTACGTGCACGAGAAATATGTTATTGATAATATTTACAATTACTTTTATTGAGTGGAAGTTAATGTCATTGAAATGTTGAAATTAAATTCAAAATTCATAAAGAAATACAAATAATTAAAATCATATTGCATTAGCAATAAGAATCAGAAAATAAAATAGATCCTTAATTAATTTAAATTTTATAAAATACACAAAATTTCATTTATATAAATATTATAATATAAAATAGCTTGTTATATTTTAGATTAGTTCCTAATTTTCTACGCAAAATAGTATATTAAAATTAGATTATTGTTTATCTATACTTGCAGAAAGACTTAAGTAATTAAAATACCAATAATTAAACAATTGAAGAGTGCATTAAGTTAATATTTTTAATCTTTATGTAATCAGTAAACAATATAAAAATTAAAGATTTCTAATTCATTGTTAATAAAAAAATATAGCTTTTCATATAGTACACTATATATTATCCTACTATTATCATGAAGAATTTCACAAATACATTTTGACAATACAAATTTACATAGTGAAATTTTATTTATGTAATTGATATATATACATGTGTGTGTATGTGTGTGTATGTATGTATGTGTATGTATGCGTGTGTGTATGTATGTATGTGTATGTATGTATGTGTGTATATGTGTGTGTATATATATGTGTGTGTGTGTGTGTGTGTGTGTGTGTGTGTGTGTGTGTGTGTGTGTATGTGCGTGCGCGTGTATAATGTGATTTTAGTTTTTATTATTATAAAACTGAGACAGAATGAGTTTAGGAATAATTTTTTGCTTAAGTCTTATTTTTAATACTGGTAATTTAATTTTCTATTTGTAAATCTTGCACTCATATATTTTAAAAAAACTGTGTTCTTATTAGAAAATATTTAAACTAGATAATCTTTATATTGTACTATTCTTGAAAAAATTTTCAATTCAGCTAATAGATTATGTATCTTTATGTGACTTAATAAAATATCGACAATAACATGATGTTTATTAAAAAATATAAAAATTTTATATAATAGTTTTTAATTATTTTCTTTAATAATAATAATATTCACTTTGGTGTTATGCACTGTAGTAGAAGTTTTTAAATAATTAAAAATTCTTAAATCATTTGAATTACAATACAATAAATAAGAATGTAATATTTATTTCATTGTAAACTACTGACAACCTAAACCCTTTTAGTATATTTGTATTATATTATAATATAAAAATTAAAATACCATATTTAAAAATAATTTTTCAAATTTACTCATTTCAAATTTATATATAGCGAATTATTGACGGTTAATTACTTATTGAAATATACTATTATTCAATTATACAATACTATTATTTCGATGAAACTTCGCATTTCAATTTATAAAAAATGTATAACTTTTCATAATAATAAATTTCTAATGTTATGATAAATTTATAATATTTATTGTTTGAAATAATTAGTAATTATACTCATTATTTGTGTCGGTTATAATACTCACCGCTTGATATATTATTATATAAATATATACTAATTGTGAATTGAAACTATATATACTATAATACATTGTCATATAATATCAAATAACTTAAATTGATTATTAGGATGTTTTAGTAAAGTACCGAGGATTATTGGTGGTGAATATGCCGATATTAAAGAATTGACATACATGGTATGACTCAGATATGATATTATAAATCAGCATTTGGGGAGGGGGGGGGGTATTATCATTAGTAAATGGTAAATACTTACAGCAGCACGTTGTCTAATCGATGAAATTTATAGTAATGTAGCAGCAGTTAAGAAGTTTAATAAAATTTAAAATTATAAATCAACCATTTCATAAACACAATATTGCTATTATTGAGGTTAATACAAATTTTTATTTAAGTCTTTTATTCGAACATATTAATTAGTTATAGTATAATTTTTATAGAATTTATATAGAAAGTAATATATTTATATAGAAAGAATAAGATAGTTTTATTGGACTATTTATTCGTAGATAAACCTATTTAAGAATTTTTGATTAAACTCTTTTAAATCGATATAATAGATGTTAAATAAGACAACAAGTATAATTAATGTTAAGAAATTAAATTAACTTCTGTAAATATGCTGTGAAGTAAATTTAAACTATTTATTTCATAAATTGATTGAAACTGCTTTATATATATATTTGTTTCAATGAAAGAAGCAAGTCTTGTCATTAAGTGTATACTTATTCGCTAATATTCTTTTGCAGTTGAAAACCTTTATTCGTTTCAATCAATCACAAAAGATGATAGATCTTCCAAATAAAGATATAAGCAATGGCGATATTGTTATTTTAAGCGGCTGGAGTCATAAACATATATCATAAACAACAAATGCATATATTCTGGCAGTTCCGAACATCTGCAAAAAATTTCAAGTCCCATCTTAAAATATTCCCAGCGTTCAAGATATTATCCATTTTCAATTGAGAAAGAGCAACTTTGTACATATAATGAAAGAGGAAGCGGTGCGTGTCATGTAAGTGTCCCATAAATTATAAAAATTTTTTATGTAAAAAATATAAATACTAAAGTAAGACTTTTTTAATTATGACGTTATAATCTATTAAACTATTTTATTGGTATTGTTATAAGTTCTTTATCTATTACAAATGTAATATTATAAAAATAATTAAATTATGATATGTAAATAATTATGCTTTTAAGATAATTTATTCCTTAACTTTTCACCAATTTCATAACGTTCAAATATGAATTTCAATGTTTGTTTTAATCCTCTAAGCTACTTTCTATCAATATTTTTGTAGGTTTCATTTATTTTTCTTTAATATATTCTTTGAATAATGAAAAGTATAAATTAATATTAATATATTTATTCTAAATGTTTTTACTTCACGTATAATGTAAGTTATCAAAAATTACTTTACATAATTTCAATCACTTAATAATTAATCACAAAAATATTTATATAATTACATATTCATAGTATATTCATAATAATATTTTTATATATAAAAACATTTAATCGATTGACGGAAACAAGTTATTCTTTAATTTATTGAATTAAAGTACAAGGATAAGGATTAAGGAATTAAAATAAGTTAATTAATTAGTTTATAATGTTAATAATATAATAAAAATAATTAAGTTACTAATTCATATTCAATAGTTTGCCATTTTATATTCGTATAACTTTTTAAATTATTTTTGTAATTTTCATTCAAACATTTTATTTATCTGTATTCTGTAGATTATTACATATTAATATATAATACATAATAATTTTCTGATTTTTTAACAATATAAATAATTATTTACTAACTATTAATATTTTTATAAATTAACAATTATTTTTTTAGTACTGTTTAATTTTTCATTATTATTTAATCAATAAATGCAGCTTGAAGAAAGTTTAATAAAAACTACAATTGTGTACTCTAATGAAGCTTAAATTTATTTGAAAAATTTTAATTAAAAAAAATTTATAATTCATTCACTAATAATTTTAGAATTTAAAATCATTTAGATGTATAAATAATTTAGCATCACTTTAATTAATATTCAGTTTATAATCTGTAATCTCCATTGTTAGTGATTTTCAGTTATTTTGAGTTAGTAAATTTGCTAACAAATAATCTTTACGTATACTATAAAATCATTCAACTTGAATAAATTTAAATTTAAATGATCTTGGATTCAATTTATTTTTTGAAAACCTACTGAGTAACGTGAACAGTTATGTTTCTATTTAATTTCTGTTATTTAATTTTATTCGATTTTATTATTTAATTTTTCATCGGAATACAAATTTTTATTATCTGGTTAGAATAATATTGTAGTAACATTTTTCCAAAATATAAGTATCAAAACTTTTAGTCTCTATGTTTAGTAAATAATTATCATAAGAAAGATATCATTTAAATGAAATTATTATAAGTTTTTAATAGCTAAATATATGAATTTCTCTTTCAAAATAATCACATAAATGAAAATTCAATATCATTACTTTAGATGAAATCAAATACATCCACTAAAATAAATGCCTGATATTAATTATTATGCATCAGAAATTCAAAATAAATAGAGCAATATATAAATATATCATAACTAATTTATAAATATAACACAAACAAAATTTAGAAATATAAACAATATAGTAGTTTAGAAAATGTATAATTATATTATAGGCCATTGAAAAAAATTGTTTTATTAATTTAATTTAAAATTGTAAAATTAAATTATTTTATTTTAAATACAATTTTAAATTATTTCATTTTAAATACAATTTTAAATAAATATTGATAACATGAAATTTAGCAATTCTCTTAACTTAATATTAAGTAATATAATAAATTAATAATTATTTTTATATTTAAGTTACTGTTATCAACTGTGATTGCATAATCTATTGCTAAAATTGTATTTTCATTTAATTTAATACATATTCGTACTTCTCTATATAAATTTTTTCTACTATATAAATTAATATATATATATATGTATAATACACATTCAATATTGAATTAATATCAAAATAATGTCTTAATAAAACACCAAATGCAAATTACTAATTAAGATGTTTAATAATAAATAATTTAAACAACACTTTATTTAACAAAAATAAGCTGCAAAATGGATATATAGTAAGAAAGTACTCGTAAATATTATAAACATTTTATTAAAATTACGACCTAAACTACCAATAAATAATCTTTTATGCGTGTTATTCTTCAAGTTTTAACAAAAAGTCTATCTAAAATATTTGCAGTTTAAAATAAAATTACCTAATTCTATTCTAAAGTATAATGCAAAATATAAAGTCAATAAAAATTCAACTATACTTTAATTTTTTATATCCATTAAAGAACTAAATAAATTTTTACACTTTTTTTTATTATGTTTACAGGGCGACAGCGGCAGTCCATTGATCCATAATGATGTGCTCGCAGGTAATTTTTCGTTTATTATTTCATGTGCTCAAGGATTACCTGATATTTATACAAATATTTACGTGTATCTAAATTTTATTAGATATTTCGTAAATAATCAATTAAGATATTTGTCATTTCGGTTTTAATTTTTTTTCTTAAAATTTAATTTGATAATATTTTAAATCCTAGGTATCTACGATATTTTTTACGAATTACTGGAATATTTTCGTCATTTAATTTTAGCTTTGATTTTTTTATACAAGTTCAGTTGAATTTAATTTGTCTGAAGTTTGTTCAAATAATAAAATTAATTTCGTTGAGGGCAAGTTAAACTGATTTGAATGAAGTTCTAAAATATTGATTTTTTAAACTTAACTTATATTTATTAATAACGATGAAACTGTATTTTCAACTTATTGAAAATTATTAAACACTTATTATGTGTATTAGAAAAACTGAAAAACACGAATAGGAAATAAAAAATAATAAGCGAAATAAATTTAAATCCTTAAATGAAGAACAATTAGGCATTTAATGATTTTTATCGTCTCCCAATATAAATTTAAGAAATTCATTTTATAATGTATAAAGAAGTGATCTAATTTATGTAATAATTTCTTCTTTACCTATGCGATTAAAATAATGAAAAAAATGTTTCCGAATTTTATGTTCTATTATATTTTCGTTTGACATTATAAGTATTTTATTACATTTATTTAAAAAATATAATTATTGTATAATACTTAATTCTTGAAAAACAAATTAAACGATGACTTTTATTGTTCAAAAATGAAATCTTATTTTATACTTTAATATTAAAATACCAAGCTGTTTATTTTCTTTCATAAGCCTTTACCTTTCCAAAAATAACTCGACTATTTTTTGTGTAAATTTTCTAATTAATTTAATAACTTTTTATACATATGTAAAAATAAATATTTTATAAGATTATAAATTATGTCATGGCAAATCACAAATTGGTATTAATTTCAAAATAAATTGCATTTTTCTGATTTTTAATCTAAAATCCATGTTACTCGTTTGAATAAATTTATATACAATTTTTTAAAAAAATATAATATTATTCAAAACATTTTTATCAAAATAATATTACGTTACAATTTAACAAATATAAATACACATAATATTTTAATGTTATTTTTATGAATTAAAAATCTATGCACAATTTTACATATTTAGAACTTAAATACTTTCATTATCTTTTAAGTTACGCATCTATTGTTTTTCTTTGAATTTTTCTAATAAGGTGATCATAATATAATATATGAATTAGCGAATAAATTTTAAGAAAAACAATGATTGAGTAACTCATATTTTTAGACTTCATTATAATAAATTATTTTAATTTCTTATAACCTATGGAAAAAATACTATTACATGTGCCCCCAATATTTTTTTACTAATAACACTATAAATAAATTAATATATATATATATATATATATATATATATTAAAGAAAAGTTATTAAAACTCAAATCAAAATATACTGAAGAATTTGTAAAAAAATAATAAAATAAAATAATAATAGAATTGTTTTGATATTAAAATTTATATTTCAATAATCATTTTTAAATTACTAAAAACAAAAAAAACATAATTAAGTGATACTACGAAGCATAGATTAATACATATATATTTACCATTGAGACTTTTTTAAAATAACTGAAAAGTCTGATTACGGATAAATGGAACATGTCAGGATCATTATTATTTAGATAGATACTTAGGTATTTAATTTTTTTTCTTTTTTTAAAGTTCTTTTTTAATACTCTTCGATAAGAGCAGTAGTGCAAATATTTTATTGGTAATTAAATGTAGTTCGTGTATATAAACTGCACAGCCCATATACTAATAATATAATAAAATGATTAAAAGCTGAAGGATTAATAAATTGTTTCACAAGTCACTTTTTGACGCTAACTTAATTATGAAGATCAATACATTAATTATATTAATATTAATTTCGTATGCTTTCATCGTTGAAGGTATGTATAGATTAAATATTGTCTGCTTAAATTTGATTACTAATTTTTCACTTTATATTGTACCGTAGGAACAAGAACCGCTGATGAACCAAATCGAGTAAAAAGATGTCTGAAAAAAGGCTTTCCCAGATGTATTATGTTTAAGTTGCTGAAAATCAAAACATAGATAGTATATATTATATATAATAGAATATCTCTATACATCTATAATAATCTAATAAGATATCTCATAATCCATAATAATATAATAAGAAAATATATCTATATAAAAACTTCATTGATTAAGTTTTGAAAGGATTTAATATGTGTAAAACTGTACCTCTCTTTAATACAAATAGTAATATATCTTCTAAAAGTTGATTTACATAATTATTCAATTTCACAATATTGCAAAATCCATTAAAATTATTACTATAAAGTTAATTAATATTGTTCATTTAATTCTTGCATACATTAAGTAATATTATTATTCTTATGCGTTTTATAAATTTCTACACTAAGATTGTTTATTATTAAACATATTTTAAGAATTACATGTAATAATGCACATCGTAGTACACAAGAAAAAATATTCTAGTTATTTTAAAATTCTACAATCTCCTTTATTGTCTATTATCATAATTTTGAATCTTACATTTATTTAATCAATCTTAGTAAATTGTAGTTAAAATTATTGAATAATGCAAAATGAAATGACAGAACTAATTCAATTTTTTTAGGAAAATATTTAAATGTCCTCTTAATACGTAATTATTTATTATGTTTAATATAAAAAAAGTGCCTCTATATTACATGAAAGGTCTCTATGCAATGATTTTCAAGTAGGCTTTGATAAAAAATTTTTTCGTTTTATAATTCTTTGATAATAGAACATAATTAATTTTGTCAATTAAAAAAATTTAAAAAAGAGTTTCGAGCAGTAAAATTGATATCAATTATTATTTACGAGCCTATAAAGTTCTAAACTTAAACATGCTCACACTTAAATAAAATAGTGCATTATTCTTGAGAAATTCATTTTCTTTTAAAAAATCAAGATACTTTTTTTTGAAATTTTAAACTAATTTATTATAATTATTTTCTCTTGTAAATAATCACCCAGTAATCTATATACTTTGTTAATATAAAATTAATCCGCCAATTTACCGCTTATATCGTTTGACATAATTTTAGTGACAAATTTAATAGTTTTAGTCATATAGGAAAGTTTTTTATGAAAATGATTTATTATGCAGCAATAGTAAAACGTTATTTTATGAAAATACCAAAATATTCCTATTTTTCAGTTTTATTAAAAACAATTATTCATAACTTTCAAGCACGATGAAACATATTGTTATTATTGTTGTTATTTTATACTTTATATGCTATAAATATTTAATATTAATTTTGGTTATAAAAACAATTTTATTTCCAAATTATTAAAAAAAAAAAACCAAAAATTTCCAAATGCTTTTTCCAAACATTAAAAATAAAATAAATTAGTATAATAAAACATTATACGTCATTCAAAAAAACTGATATATAGTCCTTGAATATAAATTATCATTCAATTCGTTTATATAGTCATAATTAAAAAAGCATTAAACAATCAATTAAATTAAATATTTTGCTACAAAACTGTAATATAAATTTTATTAAAATAATGAAATTTTTCCTATTCATTATATTTTTGGGAATCATCTGTGTATTACTGGTCGAAGGTATGCTTCGAATTATTATTTCTATAAATTGAATCGCTGATTGTTCTCATTTGTTTTTATAGGCAGAGCGAGAGGTGGAAAATCGAGAAAAGCAATTAAATGCCTAATGAAGGGTCCACGTGGATGTATTCGTTCGAAAGTAGGATTAAGAGGTTTGAAAAAGTCATATCATAAACTAAGAGGTCGCAAATAAATAAGCCTATCTTATATATTTTTATGTAAAAGTAAGTCGTGTAAAATATCTTATCAATATTACAATACTTATAACTTAAAAAAGTATAATAAGTAAAAATAATAAATCTTATAATATTTATTTTACGTAGTAATAACGTATTCAAAATTGATAAAAAAAAAAACTATTTGCCAATAAATTATGTTATTAGATTTTGTGGTAAAGTATTTGTAGTAAAACATATAATAGTCTGATATTTTGTTAATTTACATAACCAAAAGAAGATGTAATTAATAAAACTAATACCAATGATGTAATAAGTTGTATTATTTTGTATTATATTTTAATAAATAAACTATATTAATATTGCAATGCTCATGGTGCTATTGTCAATATTTAACTTTAATCGAATTTTCAAAGACAGTATGAGTATC
Organism: Ceratosolen corneri; assembly: GCA_030522565.1. Lineage (NCBI taxonomy): Eukaryota > Metazoa > Arthropoda > Insecta > Hymenoptera > Agaonidae > Ceratosolen > Ceratosolen corneri. The sequence continues at coordinate 40,327 of JAPYYT010000578.1, forward strand.
AATATAGAACAATTTATATGGAATTCTTAAACCTTTATATAATATATAATTAAAATTATATAATACAATAATAATATTCGCAGTCAATCGTGAAATATTAAACTTAACTAAAATTAACTAAAATTAACGTTTCAGAAATGAAGTATTTAATACATGTATTCGAAACCAATTAGTGTAAACAAAATGTATACAGACTGACAAATTTATATAATCTCTACGTTTTTAACATAAAATTTTATAATTGATCCAATTATATTGATTGAACAGAGTTCATTACGCCGCTAAAATAAAAAGGAATGTCTGGCGTGAAAAGTTTTCGTGAAAAGAATGCAACATTTTAATATTTATTATTTTTATAATTATTCAAGGAATAATTAAAAATTTTCATTTATATTTTTAAGAATAATGGAGATGAAAAAAGACAGACAGAGAGAGAGAGAGAGAGAGAGAGAGGGAGAAACATAGTATGTGTGCATATGTATATGTTAACAAAGCAATCGGAATAGTGGAAATTCAAGCGACCAGTCTTAGAAAATTACAATTGCATCTACACTTACGACTAATTTCATTAACGTTAATGTCCTAAAAGATACTTCCAAATAAGACAATTTAATAAAATTATCAATTACCCGAAAAATCCGTACACGGACAAAAAGAATTATTATGATAATAAAATTAATGTTCCAAATTTTTAAATGAAATTTAAAAATAATATTTAAGATTTACGTAGAATAAATATTTACAAACATGAACTTTTAACTGACCAAAAACCCTTTTAAAATTAGAGAAATTATAATTAATAACACAACTGATATATTTTCTTTCTTAAAAATGTAAAATTTTTATTAACTGACGTACACAAAGTTTAACTATAATTTTATATTTTTCTAAATTTCGATAATTTAAAATTTTATAACGTACGCTTTCAAGTTAAACTATAACATATCATTTTAAGTTATCGCATATAAATTATCAATGACTTATTATGATTAAATAAATTATTGTGACATACAAATTAATTAATTTTTCCCTAAATTTCTTTGTAATTATTCTTCAAATCTTTTAATAACTTGATTTTATTTCAAAATTATGATAGATTATTTCTCGGATTTTTGATAATACGTTATTCAGACATCCAGATACTTAATTAGAACTCGAGAAAGATAGAATTCATATAAATGAATTTAGAAATATATTAACTATATTTGTAATTTCTTTAAATATACATATGCACACTTGAGCGCACAAGCACACAAGCGCGTGTGCTTGTGTGTGTAGTCGGGTGAAGTGGGTACATGTGGTTACATTTTATTCATATATAATGTTATTCATATAATTACTTCGAGTGTTATATTTATAGTACATAAAATTTTAGATAATTAGTTATTTACAAATCATTTTTAAATTGTACTTATTTGTTTACTTTATATCTTTTTTTAATGAATTAAATTGATTATTTAATTATATCTTATTTAAATATGATTTCAATTTCATGATAGATTACTTCAACGATAATAAGTTCTAATGTTAAAGGTTTAAATGTGTAAATACTTGACGTCATGTATAGAACAAATAATGCAATATAGTTTCAAAATTGTACGTGTCAGCTCATAATAAAAATTAATTTGTATAAAAAAAAATAATAAAATAGTATAATTTTAAAAAATGAGAAATATTTTTAATGTTTCTAGCAAAAATATTTACTAAAATTAGCATAAGAGTTCGAAGAAAATTATAATCTAAATCGTGAATATAAATTTCCATTCATATTAATCCGTTTTATTTTTAATAATAATAAGAGAAAATTGTTGAAAATAGTCGAGTACTATCAATAATTATTGTGTTATATTATAATATGAGATTACCTATAATTGGATTGCTAATATTTCTTATTTTCATTGACAGTTTTCAATTGATAATGATGTGGGGTACGTATTGAAGTTAATTAAATTGACAAATTATAATTCTTAATTTTTTCTCCGTCTTTCGAAGCAGATAAAGAAGCTTTTAAAAAATCTGCCGTAGCAAGATGCATAAAAAGAGGATTTCGTGCATGTTTTATTGTCAAAGTTTTATTAGGACAACATCTTTAATATGAAACATTAGAGCTATAAAATGCCTATATATGTCATAGTATTAGAATTTTAAATCCCTTTTAGACTATTGTATAATTAATAAATTTTCTCAATCATAAGCTTAAATATTTCATACATTTTTATCACTTTAATTCTAATCTTTAATTTTAAGCACATAATTAGCCAGTAACATTACCATAGCAATTATAAGCCTGTAATAGGTACTTTAGAGTGCAGACAACTTTATTTAACCTCCAGCTAATCTAGGATTCAGGCGAGCAAATATAAAAATTTATAAACATGCGTAGTATAGCTTAAGCCAGCACAGACTGAAAAAGAAATGCTGCGTACAAAGTTGAGTTGTTCCTTACAAATGTTCCCACACGAAATTCATATTTGCGTGGAATACAATGCGTTATTCTCTCGATAATAGTGAAACAATTAAAAGCATGGCGGATGATTAAAAAATATTTGTTAAAATTCATATTCTTCGGTAATATAATATTATATATAAAATAGAGTGCTTATTAAGTATAAATTGACAACTTTTTATACTTATGCTAATATTCCTGTTTAATAGCTGAATATACGCATATGTGCACATGTTGATTACATCCGACATAATATTACAGATTATGTAGAGAGTAAAATAATTAGATACATGAGATGTAGAAAAGATGCATAGAGCATGAATGAGGGTAAGTACGAATATGCGCCTCGGAAGAATATAATATGAAAATATTAAAAAGTACAGAATCCCTCATAAACAATTACATTTGACAACTGAGATGAAAATTTTAGTCTCTTAATAAAAGAAAAACCGAATAAATATAATCATCATCGTATGACGACTATATGTAACTATTTGGTCTAAAGTAATGTGTGAGTATAAATAAAATATGTGAGTACAACAAGTTACTACAATATTATTCAAATAAATTAGCGTTTATCAAGTATCAAACTTCTCACCCTCTCTCGCCTCTATTCTTTCATCGAATAACATAAGACTACAACTTCCTTTCTTCTTCCAATGCTCCATCACTTACTCTCTCATTTCTTATTCAGTCGTGAAGTATTCACTTTTTTCCATGGTCCCCCATCTTTTCATGAATCTCAGCAAAGAAAATATCTTTCCAGCCATTTTTCAACCAGCATTATGAAGATACAATTCACTCCGTCTCTATGGTGCAGTGCATACGATGATTTGTAAGACTTCAATGAAAATAAATACGCGTTAAAAGATTTGGACAATTTTATTTAGAAGTAAAATTTCATGTCATATATTTCAATAATTTGAGTATATGTACGAGTGCAAAAGAATTAATTCCCAATCCCCACAAACAATTGCAATAATATTTGCACATAATTATATTCGTTTTATTTTTCAATTCATTTTATGTTTGAAATAAATAATATACAATATACGTTTATTAATTGAGTCGAATAGTAATTGTGATATCAAGAATTTACTCAATTTTCATATTTTTATCATCTATATGATGAGCCTAATTGTAAATCACGGACAATTTTGCTTTTACATAATAAACATAATTTTCCATATGTAATATTAAATCTTATAATGAACTGAATATTTGTATCTTCGAAACAAACCTTATATATCTGTAAGTTGTATAAGATAAATGTAAAATCTATATTAATATTTGGCAAAGTACTTTGAATAAATGCAAAAACACGCACATGTAAATAATATTTTTGTTATTTTTGAATTTCCTAATCTCATTATATATAAAATTTATAAATAATGTAATGAAAAAACATATATATATAACTTATATATTTTATTATATTATTTGCAGCAAATATTATATCTACTGATAACCTAAAATAGTTGTAATAATAAATACGTGTACACATTATAATTATCAATACTAACCAAAAATTTTAAGATTTTTAAGATTATAATGTACATACATATGGAAATCATAATTATAAAGCAACATCTACATAAAAAAGGAATTTAATACTTTAAACATTAACTCAAAGTGAAGTATAATAAAGATATATACGTTATTTTACACTTCATTTTATACTTGAGTAAATGTTTTCTTATATTCATATTCTACATTTAAATATACATATAATAATGAAATTTATTTTATATTTATATATATAAGATTAATACTATATTTTGATTTTAATGTAAAAAAATTCAAATTATTCTTTATTGATTTGTAAATCAATTTTACACTTTTTGATTTTTGTTCTATTTAAAAGAGTACCAGTAAGTTACACACTTTCAAATGTGGCAATTAGTTTAAAAATTATTTAAATATTGATGAATTTTAGTTATTATTATAGTAGCTTACCCAGTAAAAAAATTATAATCAGATGAAAAATTACATATTAAAAAATATTAAATATAATTTTTATATAAAATTTTAGAATTTCAAGACTATTTAAAGCAGAATTTATCAGTCCTGTAAATTTATTGTAAAGACCTTGTGCATTAGTTGGGTAATTTCGAAGAAAAGCCGTTAGAAAAACATTTGAAAGTTTGAAATTCTTTTTTTCGCAACCGTCAATTAGATACGCTGGTCCTCGAACTCCATATATATATATATATATATACACACATATACACACATATAC
>JAPYYT010000579.1:0-34004 GCA_030522565.1 Ceratosolen corneri
GTCATCCCCACCGCCACTCCACCGCCTCCCCGCCGCCTTCCCGCCGCCTCCCCGCCACCAAACTCCGCGCTCCGGGCGCAACGGACCCCGACAAATGCACTGCTGCTCCTGGCCTTTGTCGTCGAGCGCGACCTATTTTCACTCTTCCCGTCTCGGCCATTTGTCCGCGACCTTGGACTCGCGGCCCCACCGCAAACGGCGACAATCTCACCTAGCTCGATCGATGGGATATTATTGCGTTTACGGTGCTTCCTCGGCCTGCCCGGCCCCACACTTACATGCGCTTATAATTTCATGCCGCCCCCTATGTTGCGCCATAAAGTCCTGTCGCTTGGAGCTCGGCTGCTGAGTGCCGATATTACGACATTCGCATTACACAGCTCTCGCTCACTCTAATAATTCGATGAAATTCATTTTTATTTTCCCGTAAGCGGGACATTGTCCCTTCGCTAGTGCTGCGGCACCTTTATGCATCGCCACGCCAATCCAATCGGAGTCGCATCTCCGATGGAATAGATGTTTTAGAGTTGAGGGGGGGGGGACTACTCGCTCTGCCCTGCGCCGTTTCAAATGAGTTGTGCGATAAGGAGAGGAAGAAAGGGAGAGAAGGAAATATAAAAATCAAAGGACTTGCCAAGCTCACGTAAAACTAGCTTTAATACTTTGGCACACTTTTAATGTATAAAGGATTTCATTCTCGAGCGAGAAAATGATCGCAAAAGGCGAAATTAGCTAAGAAGCTCAGGCTCATAAACCGATTCGTTATACTTAAACTTAACGGTTTATTTGATATATTAAACGTAAATGAAACTTTTCTTCTTCTTTTTTTTCTTTTTCGAAAGCATGTCACTTTAAATATTAAGGAATAATTACTTGGCGGCCGTAATTAAAAGAGATTAAATTATAAGAAAGAAAGGAAGCACTTGCAGCAATTATTTTATGTTCCGTAGAGTCGGGTTATTTTGAAGAAAAAAAAATTGCAGCTTTTGTTCGACGTATTAAGATAACTGGAAAGTTATCTTTCCAGTGGATATACATGGACCCACCAAATTATTATCTATGTAAAATGAAATTATTTCGTCGTAGAATATTAGTATTGGAGAATGGACGTATGTAATGGAAAATATTTCATTGATAAATATTACTCGTTTATATTTCCTATTAAGTAATATTCATTAAAGCCTTTAGATATTGAATTATTATTAATGGTGTAGTGATGAAGAGCTGTATTGCAATTAAAAGTATTACTCTCTGTCAAATTATAATTAGAAACTAATAATATTTATTAGTACAATAGCTTTAAATAAAGTGCTCTCTCATTATATCTAGTATGGCTCTATAAATTATTGAAACTTGGATAAATTTATAATTACATGTTGCTCTACAGTTTTGTACTACATTCTGCAGTACACGAAGCTGCCTTTAAACAGGAGAATTTTTAATAACATTTTTACATGAAATAATCGGATTGTCTTGTTAAAATAAAATGAGGCACAATTGCACGAGAATTATCCAAGCTTTATCGTAGAAAGTTTTGCAATGACAATTGTAGCCAATAAAATAGCTCGAGACAAGTACTTTGAAACCAATTACAAAAACACAAAGTTTGCCGGGCATACGCACGCGTGTGTGCGCGCGCGTGTGAGTGCGCGGGCGCGGTTACGTGCTACTGTTTACGTATCTTGTATGTTTTTCACGTATGTCCGTGTAGATTTATTATTTGTATTATCGTGCTGCGCTTGCGCCGTCATCTTTCAAAATCCTCATTATTTCGCCACACGAATGCTCGAGTAATTTTCAATTGTAATGCATTGTTAAGCAGTTTCGCGCTGTACGCAATATCCTTGGCTAAATGGTAAGGTTTGGGAAAGCTGAGCCCGTGTGTGGGTGCATCGTTAAGAGTAGCCAGTGGAAATATCGAGTGGTGTTTACAAAATTTTCAGCCACTTTTTCATCGGATGACTACTTCCTGTGCTCAACTCTAGCCAAGCAGTCCACCAACAATATTAGGCTGCGAGACGATAAACTAGTTACAGGCCAATCAGGCAAACCAACCTATAGTTCCACTGTGTACCGTAAAATGTGAATTTAAATACGAGAGCACACATCTTATTAAGCGGGAGGAGGAGCTTTTTTTTTATTCATCGGGAGAATGGCCCGAGTGGCCGATTAAGCACTTCAAAGTCGGCTGCGCAGCTTGTCTATCGGAATCAAGTTCGGCAGCCAGTTGTTTCGCTAGAGCACATAACCCGTCGATGCATATGAGCTCATCGATCACGTGGTCTAAATGGCGAGAGCTTTACACTCTTGTGAGTCTGCCTATAATATCCGACTGCACTCGGTGCATGTGCGTGTGGTGAGAAACAGCCGGCTATATTGCCGAGACATTTTGGTGAGAATTGCGTGGATGCCAGTGTCTAGTTAGAGTCTAACTAAGTGCGGCAATTATATTGCCACCATTTATAAATAAGTATTATGGCTTATTTTATGCTGTATTTATATTGGAAGAGGCACACTGGTCGTCCGAGGATTTGCACCTCGGCGAGTTCTTGCCGTGTTATTCCGTTGCGTGCGCCTCATCGGAAACAGGAGATGTAGCTCGCTTTTTGCCACCAATGCTCTATCTAGGAGAAGGGTTTTCCAAAGTATCGTACCTGCATGCCCGTCTACATCGGCAGCCAATTACGGTCAATTATTTTTGTCCCTTTAATGTCTCTCCCAAGTCGTTATTCACTCGGCCACTTTGACGGCGGCAATGCCTTTTCGACATCAGCGCTGGGCAATAAAAGCCCGAACAAATATCAAATAGACGGAGGCGCCTTGAATTATGTTTCTACATACGAAAAAAGTGTCCGCAGGCCGGGGTCGTGGGGGTGGAGTTGGGTGGCGGCAGTGGGGGAGAGGTAGAGGGGAGGTGGAAACGACGACTAGACGGTAGATTACTCGCGTTTCTCGCCATGAATGCCCCCTTTGTGAAAAAGCCAAGTGAAGACGCAATGATTTGAGAGGGGGAGCGAGCGAGAGAGAGAGAGAGAGGGAGACGCGTATCTCAACTTCCGGTCCATTAGTCGCAGTTTATCCAGTCTTCTTACATCTATGTGCGCGACGCCGCGGCGTCGGATCGGCTTTGATATTAGTAAGCAAAAATAACGATCTGTAAATCTTCAAAAAAACACGCGCATGGCGTTAAGCGAGCGCCGACGACTGTGATTACATCGATGAGTTTTATTTAAGTACAAGCGATTAAAGGGTATAACCATTTCATGACTTTTCTTGATAAAGAACCTGGATTCTCCCTTAATCGATCATAAACATTGTTTTTACACTTTTTACAAATAACCTACAATCGAACATAGTCCACTTGCAGATCTTTAATTCTTGGATTGAAAATGAGAAATTTGAGGTATTATATCAATAATAAATATATATATATATATATGTATATAAATATGTATAAATATAAAAATGTGCACGAATGCTTATGCGTGTACGCGCGCATTTACATGCACGTGTGTGCGTTCGTGTCTATACGATGGTTGACGGGTGCGCGGATGGATGTATGCGCGTATATATATATATATTTATGTGAGATAATTAAATTGAAACATTTGACAAATTATTGAACCTTTCGGCCTGTATTATTACAAGTACGGTTATATATTATTATCAAATATATAAAATGATTAAGCTGCGAGTGAAAAAAATGATTAAACTCTTGTTTTTAGTACAATAAGTTATACTAAAAAAAAAGTCCTCATTACCGAGAGCACTCATTTTAATTAATAAATAAATAAAGTCTTTCTTATGAATAGATTGGCTATATTTATGTTAAAAATTATTGCTTAAATTGAAAAGTTATTTATTGCAAGCATAGGAGATGAGCGTTAAAAAGGTCAGTATCGATATTTATCCTCGTTCAAAAGTTTCTTACCGAGGATAAAAGCATACAAGATATAAAAGTTTTAAATTAATTCTATTCATTATAATGTATTATTAAGTAGTCTTTCATCTATTGAAGTGAATGTCATTAAAAAAATGTTTGAAGAATGAGAAGACGTAGAGTATCGATGTGTAATAAAATATATTTTTAAACATAAAATTATAAAGCATTAAAAGATTTCATCGATAATTTATGAGAAGTGGCTTTACAAAAATTGTAAGGATTTTCTATTTAACAATCCTTTAACCGAGTCAATTGAAAAAATTGTACACTTTGACTAAGTAAACCTACTTTCTTATATACATTTTTGCCAATGAATTATTAATTACTCGCGTGAATAAATTTTTATTAAAAAAGTCACTTTTATTGATAGAAAATAGCATTTCTTATACATAATTTTGCAGGAGTAAATTAATCAAATTATCTTTGCCCTATTGAAATTTAACATGCATATTTATTAATGTCAATGAGAAATAATTTTTAAGGTTGGGATAAAAAGTTTGCGTACTGTATATTCGCATATCTTGTTACGTATTATGTAAAAAAAATTGCGAGTGAGACTAGGTGATAAAATCCGGCAATTTACCGTCATGATTTGGTTATTATCCAATGTGCAAAAAATATTAGGATCAACGAAACGAATTCTCCCATCGTGTATAATAATGGGAAATTTAAGAAGAAACACTGCAGGCTGACTTTAGTCATACATAATTCAGTATATTTTTCAATTCAACAAACAATAAATTAGGGTGAATTTTCTGCAAACTGCATTGGTAGATACATAAGATTGTATTTGCTTAAAAGAATGCGCACATATATTCCTGCGCCTCGAGTTCGTAATTTAAAACCCTATTGACTCTGGACGTGTTTACAACAGCATCAGCATTTTCCACCAACGCAAATCTGCATTTCTCACGATCTTCTCCGTTCTTCGAACTCACGTAGATTATTATCTCAGACTTCAACGTTCTCGGGACTCGCGGCCGAGCAGCGACTCGGCAAAGACAAATCGACATTTTGCTTGATTTTTTCCAATCCAGGCCCCCTGTCGCTGTCCTCCTCGTCCGTCGCCTACCTCTACCCCCTCCTACGCCACCTACTCCCCCTCATTCTTGTCCTCGACCCCCCTCTTTGTCCTCCTCCTCCACCACCTACTCCACCTCCTCCCCCTCCACCTACTTAACCCCATCCACCTACTCCCCCTTCACCCCATCCAACACCCTCCCTCCACCACCCGCCGTCAGCGAGGAGGCCACCCCTTGCCCTTGCTCGGGGGCCCGTCGCTCACTCACTCGCAGTCAGCTGCTTTTTCATAATTCGTGCTCGCTGTCAGGGCGCTGTGGGGGATCTAGATAAATCTAAACGACTCTCACTTTCCAAAGAGCTCAAAAGCGACGCGCCTCTTTTGCGCTCCGGCTCCACGAAAAATTCAAGCTCGAGGGCTCGCGAAGAATAGGCCGCGCCGGAAAGTCGTCGACTTATTGGGCGGCTGTGGCGGCGGCTCGGCGCTGCCAACAGTAACGATGGAAAAAGTCCTCGAGGTCTTTGATGGGAGGGGGGTTGGCGGGGGGGTAGAGGGAGGGAGGGCTGCCGCCGCCTCTGCTCGTGACAGCCACGCCAAAAAATGCCTCCCCTCCGCCCCCCGCCCGCCTGCCCCTCCGCCCCTCCGCCACCCTCCCACCCGACTCTGCGCGAGAGAGAGATATTCTATTTAGAGATTTCGCGGCGGCCCTCACCTTTTTTTCACGGCACGGGTCATATAGCATAATCGAAGCCGAACGCGCGGGGCACTTTTTTAGTTTAGCCTAATGAATTTCACGCGCCTTCGACTTCAAACGATTTCTTTTACGGCTTCGAGCACTTCCTGCGGTAATTAAGAGGGCGGGGATGATTTCTTTGGTCTACGAGCTGCGAGGCTGCGAGCTCCGTACTCCCCGACCTCACCACTTTTACCTCACTTCCATTTATAATTGGGATTATACAGCCAACGTGGGCCCCCCCCCCCCCGTATTTTTATAGATTTTTCGCTACGGCCGTGGCAATAATTCTGAGCATTATCATTGCGGTTAATTTAAAAATGCGGTCGGGGGTAGGTCAGTGCGGTGGGGAGGGGGGGGCTTGTATTTCGAATGCTGCTCGGCAGTCGTAAATTGTATAGTTTAGTGGGCTTAGTGGGGCTTACGAGCGCGAAGACGAGATTGCACGCATAATTTTTCCGAAACTACAATTAATTATACTCTCGGCCTAATAGTTGTTGTATAATAAAAAATTCGACAAAGTTTTGAATATACATGGTTGGGAGGCAGTGGCGGGAGACGAACGGCCGACCGCACCGTCTCCGATGGATCCAATATTTATTTTTTTTTTTCTTTCATCCTCTTTTTGAGAACGCGGAGAAATAAAATAAAATAGAGAGGCGAACGGCGCGCTTTTTATTGCCTCTCCTAATGAGTTGCTTCTCATAATGTATTTTGTATAACGAACCATTTACTTGGTGATAAACTATCGTCCGAAACTTTAGGCGCACTTTACATTAAGATTATAAAGAAGTATGCGCGGGCCCAAACCTTTGTTGCCCTCAACTTTTGACGTTGAATAATGTAAAAGCAGCTCTCCTCCTTCCCTTCCATAATACCAATAGAACGTGACACTCTAGAATTATCACACTAGAATTACACGTTTTTATAGAATTCATCACAGAGAGTGGGGGAGGGAGAGAGGCTTGAAATGACAATTTTATTTACTTGAATTCTGTCATCTAAATACGTCAAATTCCTTACAATCCAACAATAAAGATGGGATCTCGAAATATTTACAAGAGCACGTATTATGGTTTTATATTACGTAATGAGCAGCTCTTTGATATTTCATTTCGAAATACAGACTTTGTTGGCCATTTGGATGAAAAGAAAAAAAGAGAGGAAGAAGAAAAAAAAGAGAAAAAAATGTCAAATAAAAAGATTTCTCGAAACGTTATCTAATGCATTAATAAGAACGTAGTTAGAACTTTTAGAGATATGCCGAGTATAATTTTCGCACTACCGCGAGTGGTAACAAATTCGAGGACAAACTTTTTTCAACATTCACATTTCCGTACTGAAATTAGCATCACTTTAGAGCGTGTTTTTATTAAAACGTATGGGCATATTTTTTAAAAGCTTATTACGATTATCTTCCAACTTTTATTAAGGCCTATTATTTTAATAAGCACGGGGGGGGGGGGGGGGAATGTCGAGATAACAACGCCAACGACGATTAACGCGATAAAGAGAGTACATCTGTGTTAACGATAGCATTTTCTCGTGCAAATTACTCTTGTTTACCTCTCTTTAAAATCTGGCCTTAAATTATTATCTCCTCATTGTTGACTCTGAAATTGTTGTTAAGTACGATGGATAAGTTGATAGATAAATCCGAGCTTAAAATTAACACTAATCGTCCAAATTATCATAATATTTATTCTCGATAAAAGCCTAAGCGAATCATTACCACTACTACTACTACCACTACCACGACGTACGCCTCTATTCCTATTCGCCTACATTTAATCGCCAACCTACGTGCTGTGCAAAAAAACCACTTAAAACACTCGAAGTTTGCACGTGATAATCCACGTGGAAATAGGTGGGACCAGTTGTAATGGTGTGCCGGGCACAATTAACGAAAGGCGAAAAATTGTTTAAAAAATTATTAAATTCGTAAATTGCGAGAAATGTAATAATTTAGAGAGAGATAAGGCGCTTGCTTGCTCGGTGAAGTCGTTAATACCGATACCAACAGCCGCCTCGCCGAGATTATCGAGGCAAGTAAAGTGGACTTTTTGGACTTATCCTACGAAATAATGAAAGAGCAAAGTAATTTTTCCGGTTCGAGTTTTGTGAAAGAAATGTAGGGAGCAGTAACGCGAGTAAATTGCCACTCTAAAGGCATATAAACGGACGCCGCGCTCAAATCCAAAAACTTTGGCGCCCAAAGCTCGGAGATGTTACATAAGCCGGCGCCCGCTACAAATCATCAATTGCCAAACGGCAAATGAAGTCCTCGGCCCGGGGCAATTAAATCGCTCGGCATTATTGTCCAGGGCTTGGAGCCTACACCTCGTGTACGCGAGCCCATACTAATTATTCTTGGCCGAGCGATATTCATCAAGCAGGGGGATCACGTGCCTCGGCGCAACAGATATCGCGTCCGCCATTTGAAAGCGCTGGAACTCATCGAGTCCGTTGACACAGAGCCTATGCAGCGTAAACAATGTTATTTTGTTTGTGTTTCGAGTGGCTCGCGAGGAGGCGCGCCACGACAGTGTGTTTGAGCAGCCTGATTATCTCATCGCAGTATGCGTTACCATTATGGAAGCGCCTCGACGCTAAATATAACGAAGCCTAATTCAGCCGAGGATGCCTTGTGGACGACAAATAATGCCCCCGACCAGCGATATTCGGTGGAAGAAAGGTGGCGAGGTGCGGGGCTGCAGACGTAAATTTGTAATGGCGCGGGTTGGTTGCTCTTCAATGTATGTGATAAGGCCAGGGGAATCGAGTAATTAAGGCTATTTGCATTGAGCGACCGAGCTGCGAAATTCATCGTCACTTTTCCTTGCTTTATCGCAAACTTATTTGATTCACAAATAACCGCGCATCTCGTGAATTTACATTATTGAGCAGCTTTATTTACCTGGGACTAGAATGGGCAGCCTGCACTTGTTTACCAAACAATTTCTTCTTTTGGTCCTCTCGCAACGATATTCCTATCGAGCAATCGGCAAGATTTATCAGGTGCTTCCTTAAAAACGCCCAGCCTACTCCCCTCATAACCGTCAAATTTTCCAATTTGAATATCGTTCGCTCCTTAATTATTCATTGTCGACGTGAAATCACACGACAATTCAATTATAAAAGCTTGAGCTGCTTTACTCCAATACTCTTTTCGTCAAAATACTCTAGTCAAAATACATAGCAACTGCTTTCTATTAAATTATTCCGTTAGATCTAGGCTGAACAAATATCGCGTTATTTGTAAAAACATTGGCTTACAATATTTTTCCCTTTCTCATTCGTATATGGGCAAGCACTCTCAATTTATTATTCTGTATTTTTTCCTTGTTTCTTTTTGTTAATTTTGTTCAATTTATCGCCTCGTAAAAGATCAATCATACGTGATAATAGATTACGAACGATAATATGCCGTAGACTCAAGTGAAAAATATCTCAAGATGTTGGGCGAATTTTCATTTTACATCCAAGCGATCGACAAACCTTTAGTGAAAAACCAAATTCTTCATTGATCATGAATTTTTAATAATACATTCCTCGTTTTCATCGCCAATCTAGATCGTAGTCGAAATAACCGTGATCCTATGCAACTCATTATTTAGTATTTTTACGCCTTTCCGCTCATATTCTAAACATAACCAGACGTTAATTTCTTTAAAGCATACTAATAATGAGATTTTATCCGCGCGCGGATAATAAAATAAATACTATGCATTAAGAATGAAAGCTCGTGCTTTTTGCCAACCAATAAAATACACTTTACTAGGCGATTAAACAAATGTATTTTTGGCCATTTGGATTGCAGCATTATTATACGGGATGAAAAAAAGAATTTAAATAAAGTAATTCGAATGCTATTTCGAGAATGAAATTAGCTTTAGTCCAGGAATATACAATGCTCGTTAGTTTTTTTCTTCTTCTTCCAAAGCTCTAGCACCGACACGAGATCGGATGAATCCTTTACTTTATTGCCGGGGAGAGCGCACTTACTGATGTGTGTGTTAAGGAGCTTTTAAGCAGGTTGAACCTTTGCACTTTATTCTTTGATCGCGATGAATAAAATGCCTAATGCACGATAGAAAAAGCTTGTCAAGGATAAAATGAGCCATTGAAGTTACAACATTCCTGGCAGCCAGTTATTCCACGGACGGGCAAGGATTCTTATCTGGCCGCGGCTCCTATCGACTCCAATCGACTTCATAGAAAAAGTAAAGGCGAGAAGAGCCGAGAGTGTATTGCAAGTACGAGGGAAGGCGCGAGGTAATTTACTTATCGTAATCTGTCTGCGTGGCACGGCTGCGAGGCGCTCCTCCAACGAATCAAGACCTTATCACTTTCCGCGGCAATACGTCCCTAAAGCCCTGCGCGCGCGAGAGAGAGAGAGAGCGCGCATTCCACCACCCACCCCCTGCAACCTCCTCCTCCTGCGGCCCATCTGCGCCAGGAGACTAGTCTTTTCGCCGGCTCGGGGGCGTCGTTCGTCTCCCCGTAAGGTGAATATCGCGCCAACGCGATACTCCGGGGCGTTGTAGCGCGCGCGCGCGTCGCTTATCGATAAGGGCGTTAGCGATCCCGCGCCATCCGGAGAGGCGAGCCGAGGGGTTGAAAACGGTTATTCGACTATTTACTTATCGCGGTGAAGGAGGAGGCGATGCTCTCGTTTAATATCGGAGCCCCGGCACCGATGCTCCGCCGCCGCCGCCGCCGCCGCCGCCGCCGCCGCCGCCGCCGACACCGCGACAGGCAATCCTCTGGAATTTGTTGGAGGCCTACGGTGACGCGCGGATGCTCCTTGTGTTAGTCATGCGGGTGGGTTCGCCTCCAAATGGATGTACACAGGCGCTTATCGCCGATTTGCTTTTAAAGGCTTTTTTTGGTGGAGAGGAACTCGTAATGTTACGACGCTTCTGGGAATGTAATCGTCACAGATTGAAGGATGAAATATCGCCGGGCTTTTGAATATGGTTAAGTCTAATGGCCTTTTGGAAAATAGTACTTTCAAAAAGTGGCATTCTTTTTTTTTTTTTATCTCGACGACGAGCTTGCGTTCGCTCTTCGCTTCCAAAATGAATTCTTCCGGGTGGCGCATTATCCGTGACTAAGAAAATGCTAATACTTGTAATTACAGAATTCCATTCCATTGTAGCCGAGAGCATGCCATATGATTATAAATTATCGTATAAAGTATGAATATTTGAAAATGCGTAGCTAAAAGGTTTAATAGTTAAATATTTGAGGTATATCTTTGAATGTCTTAATCTAGTGTTCTTAGCGTACGTTGATTAGCTTATTTTCGCTTTTTATTTTAATTTATTTTCGCTTCGTTGTTTGCGAGTAACTTTATCTTTTTTTCTTCAATTTCGTCGGGAATGTTGCATATTGCTGACCAAACACCCCTATTTCTAATGATCAGCCGATAAGTTTCTCTCTTTAGTGCACCAATTACATTGCCATTAAATACAAGTTGCTTGTAAAATAATTTTTGTACAAAGTCTCTGATTTGTTTTTATCGTGCAAAGCAAATGAACTGAATTTCTTTAATTAGAAGTGAAAATGAGCCGAATCTTTCATCATTAAAAAATAAAAATATTTTATTCCATTTGCTTTTGTCTATGCTTAGTAATATTTGGTCTATTGATTATATTGATAGAGCAAAGTATTTTTAACCACTGCTTACAATTTTCTTTCGTAATCGTATATGGAAATTAGTCCAAATTATTAAATAATACACTACGTTATATTGTGTTGGAACGATTAAGAAATGTGATAATCGTGTATCATTGCTTTATATTTCACTTATGTAATTATAAATATGATATAACGAATAAGAAGGTGTATTGTAGAAGCAATTTAATTAATTATTGTAAGTAAATACACTTGCTTTTTCGAATTTTATCGACATCTAGTATCAATGGTAATGAAATTTATAATCGCAGTGTCAAAATCTTTTATAATATAAATAATTTAAAGTTCTTGAATGTACATTGATCAAACAATTTAATGTAAACTTTTAAACGTACGACAATTTGCAGAAATAAAGTCTTTTATTTTGAAAGCACACATTTTCTGACTGTTATCAAATAACACTTGAATACATCAATACAAGATATATGCACTAAGTCAAATAAAACCAACCTCCGTTTAAATGAATCACTGATTATTGAAATTTATCAATAATATGTTTATTTAATACACGTTAAATTATTTTTATACTATTGAAAGAAATACCAATTTCAAATTGTGTATTCTATTGCTATACAAGTTATTCTTAATTTTTCATTTGTGTACATTGTTATAAGTTTAAGAGATTTATCCGCCTTACTTTTAATAGTAAATTAACCGTGAAACAAGTGATTTATTATTCTGTATAATAATAGAGTTGCCAATGGTTCTGGATTTAAAATAATGTTTTTTTCTTCGGGTAATCCATACAAATGTAATACGAGATGAACATTAACCCCTTTCCGCTCGTAGAAAACAATGCAAATCCTAAAAAATTTTCACTCCCGCGTACATCTCTAGATAAGGAAGTGCATAAATTTAAATCCCATTGCTTTTTGGATTCAATCTGTAACAGGATACACATGTACGCACAAATCTAAAATGCTGAAATGAACGTGTGGATGTCCTTGACGGGGGCAGCGATCTTTCTACGTCATTGAAATATAGAGCCACCGAGCGAGAGCGAGCGAGAGAGAGAAAGTAATTCTTCTCTTACTGTTCGCCCACCACTCGAATCTCTTCAAAGAAGCAGAGATTTCGAAGTCTGAAGTCGTTGTTGCGAAGCAATTTGATCCTCCTTTAGTAGGTACACTCGTTATCTATCTACTCTACGACACTTTAAACAGGTTTTACTTGGGTTTTACTTGGGTTAGAAAAGTGTATATTGTGAGGTAATGGCTTTCGAATGATTCAAGAACCTCCAATATTTGGAAAAGCTAATATGTTGCATAATGTTTAGAAAAAAGGAATGATTATTGAAGTGGCGGGTATTTGATTTGGAATTTAATCGGGTGTTGGTTACGAATTTTTTTTTTTTTGTTTACATGGAAAAAGGCTTCACTTGCCACGAATAGTTAATACTGTAATTTTCAACATCAGCGCTTTTTTATGAATATTCTTATGAACGTTTACGGAAAAAATTTGTAAAACCCAACTGTACAATAAGCATCTTTATATCATGTATATTTTTATAAATGCAGGCGATTAATGCAACAATTCTCGGAGCGTTTAATAAAATATTACATGCCACCCGACAGTTTTTATATTTATGCTACATACATACCAAGGTGTAGATATAATTATGTAGTGGATTTTAATTTCAAGACCATCATTTTATCGCTTTGAAGCGAATGCAACAAAGACATAAATATTCCATAATACGATATTGGAAAACACCTGGCTATAATAAACCTCGCTTAACTTACTTCTCAGATCGAGCGAAGAACCAGTATATACAATAAAGCCTTTCTTTGCTTATTTTCTTCTTTTGCTTCCTCATCTTCTCTTCTATCTCATTCGCATCCTCTCTCACTTATTCCAGTATTGCCCGGGGCCTCACTTTACCTATCTACAACATAGGCCTATAAACGTAACCGAATCAAACGCGCCTGCGCAGTACTCTAGTCGCGTGTACCAATGCGCTTGTGCTCCCATACTTTTATGCCTATATATACATATACATATATATATATATGAGTGTGTGTGTGTGTGCAATTTTCAGCTGAGAGCCACTAAATACTTTTGGCGTTACGTTTTCGCTGCGTTTTCGGTTATTGGAATGGTTATTGTCATCCACATCGAACGCTTGTCCGAGTCCAATATTATTCATCTGAAAATTTAACGAATGAAATTCTTCCAATACGACATTACGATAGAGCGCATTCGCTACTTTTACATTATTAATGCACATTATATTATTGTTTAGCATATGGGCAATAGTGGCTTTTAGCTACGACGATATTATACGTCATTTAGGTCTGTCTCCTCTTGCATTCCATTGGTTTGGAAATTCGAGAAATAATTTGTTAATCCGGCTATGTTGCCGAACTTAATATTTGCTTTCGTATGTTTACCCTTTAAATTGCCAATATTATTCAACTTGGCTATCTACGCAACACTTGAGTAGTAGCCTTGGCTTTAGCAGGACGCCATTAGCCTCCAACATTAATAAGTGAGTATAATGCGAAAAGTGCCATTAAACGAAAAAAATGCCAAAACATTTCAGTTAATGAATTTTTATTGCGAAAAAATTGACAGAGTGCGTGCAACGCTTGCGCAACTTTAATGCAACGAGAAGGCGCGTTATGCGAGCAGCATATTTAATTTTCAACGGCTAGAAAGATTTTGCAGGCGCATTATGTCAACAGATGCACATAAATGGGGCGTGAAATTAGCATTATGATCGATTGATTAATCGTGCACACTGCAGATTCTCTGCCGAATTCTCGACTTCATTATATTTTTCAAATAAAGCGAGAATTATGTAATTGCCGACACGCATTATACACGCGCGTCACACACTCCCACTCGACCACCACATTCTAACGCTCTAGATCCTTGTAATAATAAGCGAGGATTTTCATGGTGCAGCATACGATTCTAATGCTCGATCGCTCGGGTCATAATCCCATAATACCATTCACGACTCTTGAGGCGAATGATATTCGACTTTGGCATTCAGTCGCTTAATCGGCAATAACACGAGTTTCCGCCAATCTGTATATAATATCAGTCGATGATAATCGATTGGCTCCCGTGGAGCAGCATCGCAGCAAACATTTGGGACGACGTACGCTTGGACTAGGAGGAGGAGGTCGCGCCAATCTATCTGTCCTTTATTGGTGATTTTTCGTTGAAGGGTCGGAGTCGAGAGGCAGAATTCAAGTGACAATCAATGACGAGGAGTAGCGCGCGGAGAAAAACTTATTTCACGCGTCGTTTCGAGGAGAGAGAGACGAGAGACTCATAAAATGACAGTGCATTATTCCTCGGCTATTGCTAACCATATTGCTTGTCATAACTATTGTTCGGAGCTTGGCTTGCAAGTCAGTTTGCAAATTAGTTTTTAACCGCACTAAACTGCCTTCCCTTTCGACATTTCTCCCCCCCCCCATTCTCTGCGGCTCATCTGTGTGTGCTTTCTTTTGGCTATCGGTGACTTTGATTTTTAATGCGCTTTCACGAAACTTGCCTCCTCATTTTCACAAAAATGGACATAAGGCCGGAGTTTCGCTCCTTTTTCTCCTCGAAATTTCGATGCATTTTACAAGTGCGAGAGATATAAAGTGCGAGATACCTAACGAAATGTCGATTGATCCGATGACTTTCATGTTTTGCCTATTATTTTGGCTTGGCGTGCCTTTCCATTTGTCAAAAAAATTGACAAGTGACAATTGCTTGCGATACAACTGGGTAGAATTAGACTTGGTCAGATCACGGGAGAGATATTTTTAATTAATATTTTCAATTCGTTTAATCGAGTGCAGCACGGAAAATAGAGGTGATCTTTATAACGCTTGTAGTTTATTCAAAGCAATAATACTTGCAAAATAGTGGCTCCAATAAATTTAGATTAGAAAGAATTTGGTAATTCAATAACCTACGAAAGAATCTCGCTCATCGATTTCTTCGAGCAATCGTGCCGTAATTTGAAATTTTAAATAACGATCGAAAGTATTAAAATATACAATTATAAATGTCTCGTATTGACAAGAAATTGTTTCAGAGTTTGGTAATTTAATTCTAGACCTCTAATATTATTATTATTATTACTATCTAATTAATTAATATTACTATTATCTAATATTATTAATAAAATAGTTGAAATAAAAAAAAAAAGTATCATCAAATCAGTTATACAGCTGATACACACACACACGATCATCTTTAACGTATGATTATTACAAGATAGATCGTTCCCAGGCTTGAGAAATTCACTCGCTCTCTCTCTCTCTGCATCTATCTGTCTATCTGTTCCTTTTTATTTTCCGTCTATCTATCGATCTATCTGTGTTCCGTTTCTTTTTATTTCCCTCCACTTATGTGAATGCGCGAGTGCACGACGATTAAATCGAATTTTTAACGAGCAATGCTCGAGTCGCGTCATACAAGTTTCAAAGAGAGGCCTGCGATTCCGATAAACTTATCTACTTAGTTCTTCTGTGTGAGAAGCCGTAATTACGCGATGAAAAGTCTCTAATGCTACACGCGAAGCTCGGGATGGAGTTTCTTACTTTAATAAACGCTCGAATAAGTCAATTATTTATTGATTGAAATAATGAATTTTTGATTTTTCCATTTCAAGTGGCAAGAGAAGCAATAATTCTAAAAGACAAATTATACGTCGGTCGATGGTAATATTCAATGAAATTTATAATACCACGGAGTCTAAAATATAAAATTTATAATTTAACAACAGTGGCAATTAAATAATTGATTTCCTTTTTTAGGTACCTAAAGTCGTTTATTATTTTTATTATTATTATTATTAATTAATTAATCTGTAGTAATTTGAAAATAGAGTCGATATATATGTTCGTGGGAGCATATTTTTATTAATTTGCAGAATAATACCTAAAAGAATAATGTTTTTTGTAATGCTAATATTATTATTATAATAACTATATATTATAATAATAACTAATGTTATTGGCACTAAAATTATTCTTGAGGATATGAATTATTGCGAAGATTTTAAATATTGAAGTGGATATGACTTATCAATTTATTTAATTGAATTTTAGCTTTACAATAGAATCGGATGATTTAAATTTTCAATTATTATTATAAGCATATATTGAATTATACAGATTGAAAACATTTGCATAATTCATGGCGAGGTTGGATCAATTAATCGATTCTGTTCTTATAATGTTACATAACATTATAACTTTCATAACTGTTTTTACAGCTGTTAAATAATCATGGAGAATTTATATTGAAACCAGTTTTGAATAAATATCCTCACTTTATTTAAATCAACATTGGATGATGAGAATTTAGTGGAGAATGCCTGTTTAGTTATAACAATTGGAAATCCATATACGTAAGTAGACGTGCGGCGTTCGTGAAGATAAATGGATAGAAAATTGATTGATGAAAGAGCCATTTTTGCGTTCAAGTTTTTTACATCAAAGAGGAGCTTAAATTCTATTGAATAATTTTCTTATTCATTCAATTATTTCGTATTGTTATTTGTAAATAGGCAGCTGGCTGGGATAGTTAAAGTCTTATAGCGGGCGTGTGTATGTGTGCGTGCGCGATTAGAGACTAATGAAATAGCCGTAACGACGTGCTCGCTGATCCACAAGCCAAGGTGTTGAAGTTCCCCACGTCATATAGAAATCTCTCCTCCCTCCCGCCCCCCACCTATATACATATATATATATATATATATATATATATATATATGTAGATATAGATAGATATGTGCAGGCGCGTATAGATATGCGTGCTCTCGGTCATTGTCTCGTGTGCGGGCACACGGACAGGGGGCACACGGAGTTTCTGTCGCGCAACCGCTTTCTCGCCGCATCTCTTATCCGAAGCGCTCGCTCGTACGTTATCGCGATGGCGCGCGAGCGTTTCCGACGTCCGCCTCGTAGCCCCCGTGTGCGCACGCGCGGCCGCGTGCCATCGCCAAAAGCGGCTGGTGATGCACTTTTGCGAGCCACGCGAGCCCCCCGTACGTGTGTGTCTACGCCCGTGTGCGCGCGCGCGCTTCGCCCGCTTAGGCGGTGAGCTGCGAAAGGAGGCGAGATTAGATAAGGGGAGGACGGAGGAGACTGTGGACTGTAGACTGTGTGTCGCTAGCGCGGAACGAGATTTTATATTTGCTCGGATTCGCGCGCGGTGAGACAAGAAACACTCGGCTCTCCCATTTGCCTCTCAAGGCCCCACGCGCGCCTCGCTTATCTGCCACTTCGCCTTTCGGATTCATCCCGCGGCTTCTGAAAACGCACCGTTATTCCCCTCTGACGTCAAGCTCGAATATACGCCCACGCTGTTATCCTACTTACGAGGCTTCCGAGGGGCTCGGGTCGCAATCGGGAGAATGCG
Source organism: Ceratosolen corneri (assembly GCA_030522565.1). Classification (NCBI taxonomy): domain Eukaryota; kingdom Metazoa; phylum Arthropoda; class Insecta; order Hymenoptera; family Agaonidae; genus Ceratosolen; species Ceratosolen corneri. The sequence continues at coordinate 17,773 of JAPYYT010000579.1, forward strand.
TCTCGCTCCCAGCTCCCCCCTCATTGGGCCCTAGATATAGGCCACCGCCGTCTTACCCTTACTCCCTTCGTCCTTCGCCCCGGCAAGACTCTGGCCACGGAGGTACTGGAGGCTCGACTGGGCGGAGGGGGATTTACTTTACGGGGAGCAAAGACGCCTTTGTGAACATCTCGTTAAAGCATTGAGATGGGGCGTGCAGGTTTAGAAACGATGATATTTTTCGGATTAGTTGTAATGTTAAATTGGTCGAAAAATTCAGTTGGGACGGTTGGATGTTAAATATGCGAATCTGTATCTACGTCATTTGTACGTGAGGCTCGAAATGTTGGGCGAGCGAGAAATGCTGTGATCGTTTGCGATGTGCGATGAAAATGCTTGTTCGCGTAAAAGTGCGATCGAAGGGAGGGAGGAGAGGAAGGAAGGAGAATAAGTCTCATCGTCGATCGAAGTAAGGGAAAAGTTGTGGCAGGTGAATAAATAAATGATTAGTTATCTATTAAATATGAATGAAGTCTTAACGATGTCATTTGTACGCGGGCCGGCGACTAAAGCACACCGGAGCGAATATTTAACGTGGCAAAACAATTTTTCACGGCGGAAGCGCGGAAAATATAAATCGAACGGATATTTGCATTTTGCAAGAAGAGCAGGTTCCCATGCCAAGCGTCCTGGTGGCAACTCGGACGACACATCCTTACTTCATTCAAATGTAAGGGACACGGGGAATAATAGTAGCGGCGCGGTTTTTGTCATCTCAGAAAAACAGCGGAATTTTTTATCAATTTCAATTGCAGGTTAAATCTTGTTAGAGTGGCTACGGCGGTGAGGCGGGCCCGGAGAGTCGGCCAGTCCTGTTATTAAGGATGAGAAGTGAGGGGAGAGAATCGCCGCAATTTTCCGGCAAAATAATAATTTCAAGTGTAATTTAAGTGTAAATAATTATCGAAAGTACCTGCTCCACCGGCGGACAAACAGCCTTGCGAAAGATCAACTTTACCGCGCTTTCTCGCGTTAAACATAAAAGCTGACTTTCGTAATGGAAATGGCGGGTCGAGGCTGCTGGGGCACATCTCCAACCCGAAGCCAAAAGAGAGACGGGAAATGAGAAGAGGGACGTCGAAAATCGCGGAAGCCAAGAGGAGACGCTTCGAGCGTACGGATAGATGGCCCTCGTACGTCATACGCTCGCTGTCAAGAGTGAGCAAGAGCGTAAACTCGATGACCCAGGATTTCTTTTTATACTTTTCAACGGTTTGAGATATGTGTGTATGGGTGTGTGGGGGTGGGGGGATATCATCACTGTTGTTGTGCACTCTGCTTCCTTTTCTTCGGTCGAGAGAAAGAGGTGAAGCGAGGAGACGAGAGTAGTTCATTGCTTGTGCATTCGTCTGCATCCTCGCAGCGGCCCTCTCTCTCTCTCTCGCTCTCTCCGTGTGTGCACGGATGAATATATACGCGTCGCGTAATCATTGTCTTAAAGTGACTGTGAACCTTGCGAGAGCCAAGAACGTCGAACCTGAAACGGACTGAGCAAAGGCGGCGGCGGCGGCGGCGGCGGCGGCGGCGGTGGCGTCGGGCGGGTGGGGAGAAGTTGTATATGGAAGTGTGCGATTGAAATTTATTTGCGAATGGTATTGATGAAATCATGAATGAAGAATTTCGAAGCCAGTCTCTTGTTTATTTTTATAAGCGTTCTGCATTAACATTTTTATTTTATAAAAGTTTTTTTTATCGAATCGTGATCAATCGATCGAGTCTAATGGATTATCGCGCTAATCGGATATTCGTTCATTTGATTAAAAGAAGAAAAAAAAAATCTCGCCTCGGCCACGTCCCTTCGCAATACTCGGCGGTATTTTAAAGAAACTTACATTCCCGTACATTTAATCTATTAATAATTCAATTAGATTTAGATGGTTAAGACATAGACATATTTTTAGCATACGACATTGTCGCGGAACTTGATTATTTGATAATAATTGAGATAAATGCACGCTCGGATAATTTTTTCTCGAAAGCTTAGAACTTTGTAGTAGAGTTGGGGAAACGTATAGTCTTAGGAAGTAGGAGTATAAGCTAATAATGCTGTCCAGTTAATTAAATGTCTGGAATGTCAAAGCTTCCCCTTTTTTCCGCGGATTATTTGCTATCAAAAGGCACGCCATTTTTCAAGCTACACCGACAATCAATTGAAATAAAAAGAATTCCATTATTGTGTTACATCGGGCCTATATATAAGCCGCGTGAAAATCAATCGGCTCGCATAAACGAAAGCATCTACGAGGCGAAATAAAAGTAAATTTCAAGCCTCGAGCGAAGTAACGTCAACGTCTGTCGTACGAGAAACTTGAGATAAAATGCCAGTGAATGGCATCTGTCCCTAATGACAGCGCATCGCCTGATTTCAGTTTTTTTTTTTTTTTCCCTCCTTGGCGTTCAATATTATCAATCGAATTGTGCTCGATTAGCTACCGTGTACTATTAGTTCTGCTAGGGGCAGACAAATCCTTCATCATCCACGGCACGATAAAGCATTCGTGTAATTATGCAGAAAAAAGTCATTACACTTTGAAGAAGTTGGGTTTGGCTTATGATGCCGCATAATAATCATTCGGCTTGGTCTGCAATGAAATTGTCGCCTGGCTGCCAGTATTTACACTCGTAGGAGCACAATAAAATCTTGTCCTTGACTGTAAAATAATAATGTGACGAAAAATCGCTCGTTCACAATTTAGAATGTAATTTAGAATATAAATTTAGTCCGCTCGATATATCATGTGGATTATTTGTAATCGAGTTTTGCACAATATGTGCCGAACTTTGCGCAACGCTATTTTTATTCAAGGTTCTTAAAATAATTTGTTTGCTATGATCTTGAATCCATTCGTAATATACGCGCGCCTACATTGAGATCAGCGATAGATCTCATGGAATTATATGCTCGATCATTACGAGTATGTTAGATCTACTTTTCTAATGATGCAATTTTTTTTTTTTTCAATTTGTATTCACGGATTAAATTACATTAAACACAAATTTCCCAAGACCTTTCGTATTTATTTATTCCTTCGTTTATTCCAATTAAGCCTTTTAAGCGATGCAAAAAAGGATTTGAATATTGAAAAGAATTTGAATCGCACGAAGGCTAATCATATGTGGCCCTGAGCAGTTTGTAACATTTCATTTCTATTAGTTAATGCATAATTGACTAAGTGAAAAGTCTCTTTGAAACTAAAACCTACAGAGACATGTGTGTATTTAATTTCTCATTCCATTCTTATATTAAGACAGGGAAATGCAAAACACATGCCACTTAAGGATCACACTTACAGACATTGTGAACTCAATTTGCAAAAGTCCTGTACTGGTTAAAGTAAAAAATAATCTTTTACCCGCCTTTTATCAACCACGTGATAATATATCGATGCACGTATAATTGCAATTTTCCTTACGTCAATAATAACTTGATTCAATAGTTGGAAAGTAATTTTTAATCTGCAATGCACTCTATAGACTTATTAATGGCCTTAATTCTTATTTTCATTAATTTTTAAAAAATAAAAGCTTCACTATCTTGGCTCCTTTCTTGAACTCACGCAGCAGTATCATTCCGTTTATAAACTTATTCCATTAATTCCTTAATTACATTAAGCTCGAAGCTCTACGTTCTCCCGTACGTCAGGAATTGAGATTAGAGGCTCTTAGTTAACTGACACCAAAGTAATTTCACACTTCCGAGACAAAGCACCGACAATCCATACCAAACACCATAACAACCACATATCACGAAAATCATCCAATAGGCACATTTTGCCCTATCGACTCCATATCCTCATAATTTATTTAAAGCGCATTTCAACGGTAAAGCTTCACTCCAATCGAGGATCGCTCCATCATTCATCCGGCAACCTAAGCACTGTATTACTACTCTAGGTATATAAGATATAATGGCTGAGGCAACTCGCAAACATTACGAGCCCCTTCGCCCCTTCGTTCCCCAAACTTCGAGCATGGGGCACTGATTTAAAAGGCACGTGCTCTTGAAAGGGACGCCACGGCAAGGCGAATGTTTCAAACAGACATTCGGGAGTGTTGGTAGGGCTGCAAATCTACTTTCACGAAGTGTAACCACTTTGTGTCCAGGCACCCGAGCCCGTCCCGAATGAGAGTTCCCGAATCCTAGGGACTTGGAGGCGGAGCGCCGACTTGGAAGCACAAGGACAGACCTCGCTAATCTTCAACATTAGCTCGTTTACTTGGTTATGGCGAGGCTCGTGGGTGCGAGAGAAAAGTCTCTTACGTCTCCTGGTGATGGCTCGTGGCGATAGTCGAGTGTGCGCGGGCGAGGCGTTGATATTTCCTTGAGGCGGCGTTGTTGGGCTTCCCTCCCTCTATCTCCTCGAAGCCCATTTCAGTCTCATTTTCACGTCTGCCTGCTTTTATAAATGTGGCAGCTGGTTATATGCTGTTCGCGTGTGTTCCCTCCTCCTACTTATCAAACTCCCGACTTTTCTCGAAGGATCGCTCGCATTCCTCGGGCCATCGATATATATTCGACGGTGTTGGGGGAAAAAAAAAAAAATCGATAAATCGATGCCTTTTAAGAGCAAAAGCGTAAATATAAATGATACTTGGCTGGAAGGTTGTTGGTTCCAAAAGACTCCCGGGAGAGATCGATTCCGTATACTTTATGGTGCTTTTTTTTTTTTTGCAAAAAAAACATAACGAATAAAGCATTCGTATATTGTTCCTTCGGCGTAGATTAATATTTTCAGATTGTGCATGAATATTGGCCGACTTTGGGCCAATTGGATTAATCCTGGATTTAAATTTTACGTTGAATGTTTACGTTGAAGGTTTAATAATCTGAAAGTTATATAAATGTTAAAATATGGGGCTTTAAATAATGTTTATACCTTCACGATTGGACTGAGTAGTTATTTTGATGGCGACATAAATTTCACTCCACCTGATCTATTAATCAAAACTGTATTTTCGTATACGATATTCATATTTTAACTCTCAGTGTTCCCTACTCCGTGAGTGTGTGAATTATAATTTTTATTTCGAAAACAATTTAAATAAAATTTATTCAATTCGCGTATTAGCAACAATATTTTTTATCCATTATCAATTATATCCTGTTCGCAAAAACAATTATTGAAAATGTTGGCTTCATCAAACCTTAATATGGATTAATATTTTTAAAAATCGTCCCTACTTTATTTACCTAATTTCAGCTCCACCTTTAGAAGCTTCAATATGCACTTTTGTCGTGGTTAAAGTATGTCCGAATGCATTACATATCTGACATTGATAACAAAAAAGCATTAATTAGCTCATCTGTTGTCTTATTATTAATTTTTAGTAAAGAATTGGTATTGAATGTAATGTGGCGCATGCAAAATCATTATATAATGAAACTTGAAATAAAAATGTAAGAATCAAATATTCAAAGTGAGCTTCTGATTAAACTGTTTAATTATCAATGCGGGTTGCTGAAACGTTGCAGAAATAAAATTTCTAAAACAACATTGAGAAAGCATTAGACGAGGTAGAAAATTAATATTCAATAAACAAAAAATCAATGAGTATTTAAATATTTCAGCCAAGTAGAATCTAAACGATGGACAAAATTAATTTATTGGCTTAGAATGCATACAATGTAAATTACAGAAACACTGAAGGCATGTGCCACTACATATTATATATAAGGAAAATTACTTTGAACTAACACTTAACTCTATAATTGTTAATTTTAAATATTAAATATTTATACTCTCTAAATCACCGATTGATAAGTCTTTTATTTATGATTAGATTTTAATTTCTTTTCAGCCTGAATATGAATAATTTGTGTTGAGTGTGTGCAAAAAAACTTTCATTTTGAAATATTAAAAACGGAAGCGCAATCTCTATTCTTACTGTATCGAAATTTTTGATTGACTTTATTTACTTTATTTTAATTTAATATAATATTTGATAAATAATGTTTTATTTGATTATGTGCTTATAGGTTTTTACTATAATTTTGCGTGTTTAAATATTTTGTTGAGAAATCTTTCAAGAGTTACTGAGAATTTAAAACTTTTTCTGTTAGCAAAGATTAAATTTCAGCGTGTAATGAACGATCGACATGTCAAATCAATGATTAAAGTCAACTGTGAATCATCTCTTGTCATTTATGCACGCAAGTACATATTTAAATGACAATTTTAAATTGATATTTATTAGATCACTTTCAATATTTTTACATTAGATTTTTATTTTGTTTGCTTTTGTATTACAAATTATCGATAAAAGTATTGTAATTAAATGTTATTTTCGACAAATTTTCAATTATTCATTCTGAAGATGTACAAGTCCGTATGTTGGCATGTCCGTATGTATAGTAGTAAACATTTTATTCACTTATAAGAAAATATGAACGATTAATGTTTGATATTCGATGCTTTATTTATTATTGTATCAAAAATTTATGTACGACTCTCGACTTAAAACAAGTTCTGTAATATTTTATTTCCAAGTTTCCATGTAACAACCCTCGAGAGTCTCTCGCTGAAGCTCTTGAAATATTTATTATATTGAAGATCCTATATTTGAACTTAATTTATATTTTATAAAAGTGATTTTCCTTATTCATAATATATCTCTATTCCGAAATCCAAGTTTTTCCTTCCCTATTTAAAAATAAAGCGCAAGGAATATTGAAATTCCTTTATCATTTTATTTTTTTTGTTTTTTTGTTTTGTTCATTTCATTCCTTTATGCGTAACATAATTTCAGCTGCAAAGCTGCTAAATATACTTGCAAATTCTTTATAATGCGAGACTAATAATATAATGCCGATTTCCATTCAATAAATAGTTGACATCACTCGCTTAATAGAAAATTCCATATAAACTATTGCAATTATACGTGCGCTCAGTCCTTCGCTTCTTCTCATTCTCTGAACCAACTCGACTTGCGATTAAATTGCAACTGCACATTTTTGTACATCTGCAGTGTACGTATAGGAGGAGCTGCGTCTTCATCTTTTTCGCTGTATGGCACACACAGCGGGATTGCATCAACGGCAAACACTAGAACGAGAAACTCAAGAGTCACTTTGGATGCATTAGTCATATATCTCGTGCCCGTGTCTCCAACGAGAGAGGGAGGAAAAATATATTTCACACAAGAGCCAATAGTATATCTCTGTGCTTGCATTGAGAAATGCGGCGAGGGGAGAGGGAGGGAGAGAGGGAGGGGGAGAAAGGGAGCTGGAGGAGAGGTGAGAAATAAAAACACGGGAGTTTATGCACATGAGCACGAATTACAATAGTACAAGCGCAGAGCTCAGTCGAGGAGAGTCCAAGTCGCGTAATAAATTCGAGCCTCGATTGTCTCTTCCCGCGTGAATGGGAGTTTCTTGAAATCTTCCATCCCGAGATTCTTATATATGCCTGGAGATACGCGGGATAAGGATAAGAGGAGGGAAAAAGTAGAGGCAAAGAGAGGCCTACGCGATGTTTAGTATATAAGCGGCAAATTTCTTTTGTTAGTTATGTTACTGTGGATGTGTACGTTCAATGCACTGCTTTACATGTGCAAATACTTTTCACGGATGCTTAAGAAATTTTTCACAATGTTTTCTCAATGGCATTTATAGGGCCCGGGACTTTTTTACAATGACCTTATTCGCTCGAGATTGTTTGCACAATCAAATGGATTTATGCGCGATATTGATTTTCCCTTCGTTTAATAATATTGCAACCAGTTACGATTTACTACTCGAACAATGTTGGATCCGTTAAGTACGCACTGCTATTATTAAAATTGAAAGAAATATTATATGAAGTATCAAAGGAGGTACGTTGAGCAATTATTCGTTGAAAATCATTGAAACATTGGCGATCGAGCAACTATCAGTGCGATAAATGAATTTCCATAAGACAATGGCACGCTCGATTATCGATAATTTAATACAGAATAAAGGCATTAATTTATCGAGGAGTAAAATTTTCTGAGAAACTCGAAAGCCAGTCGCGAAAGAAACTCTCCTCCAAATAGCATAAGCGAGACTAATTCCTCCATGTGGAACGATGTTTATAATAATTTTAGTATCGCCAAACAAGCTACGATATCATAAATATGCTTATTTGCGGATATAAAGTGGGATTGTGCATTTGTAATGCATCAGAAAGAGATGGGAATACAAAGTGGATATAGAGGGGACATGGGAGCGCCGGGAATTAAAAATCTTCCCAAAGATTTTCCTTCAAATTTGATGGGAGTTTGAGAGCTGATTGAAGTAAGGCAAACTCCACGCTCGGCTTTGAAATCAGCCTTTTTATGTTTTATGGCAGTCGATGTGGCATTTCGGTAGTGCCAATTGCGCGGCTCCTTCATACCATAATTCCGCGGCAAAAGTTCGACGTTGGCATTCGTATTCATTAATCATTTGAAAAGCGCTCGCCCCCCCCCCCTCACCCAGTCGTTAAAGTGATTTCGTTACATAATGCGACAATTAGCGGACTACCTAGAGGCGTGCGGTGCAGAGATTGTCAACGGCGTGGTTGTAAGGTCCGAGGAGCCACGGCGGCCATTAAAAGCCGACGGTATTGTGTCTACATTCGGGGAATCGTTTCGCGCATGCGTCCTCGGCTCGTAACTTTAGGCGCTCGGAGCTCATTAGCTGCAGCTCTCCAATGCCGAGGCTCGCAGGCCCTCGCATTCTTCCTGCCCTCCTCGCTTTTGACGACAATTCATCAAAATGCATCCGTCGTATATTTTTAAAAATCCGCGCCCGCGCGCACGGCCAAACTTGACGGCGGAAAAACTTGTCGTTGCGCCAAAAACCGTAAGTGAACGTCCTGAGAGTGGCGGGAGGGTGGCCGAGCCTAAAAATATCGGTGTGTAACGGGAACTTTGCAAGATCGCCGATGCTCGTCTTCGCGCACATATGTTTTTCGCACTTTCCATTTCCTATTCCATCGACTATTTTCTCCCTCTGACGTCTTTATTAAGTGGGCATGTCCTTTGAAGGATTTCCCGTTAAAAATACTTCTTATTATATTGCTTACGCTAGACGTTATATTAATAGCATTATTAGTTGTCTTGTTGCCCTGGATCTTTCCCTCTTGCTCTTTTCCCTTTTATTGGAAGCTCCGCGATGCAAAATAGAGATGCGAATTTATGCCGCAAATGTGCAGTTCTTTCGACGTAAAGACGTATCGTGCAATATTAGAGTTGGAGTAGAGTTTTACAAATGTTCCCCTTGAAAAATCATATTACACTATCATCCATTCCTCACAATCATCCACACAAAACATTGAATTGCATAAATGTTGCTATTATTTATTTGTGTGTGTGTGTGTTTCTTTTTTTTTTAGTATTTATTTGATTGCCTCGAGATTATAAACTACTCGATTTTAGTGTGTCAAATGTATAAATTTTATTTATAACGATGAATAAATTGTGACGCCTGCAGCCGGGAGGAAGAATTTAAGTACAAAAATCTTACAATTAATAACTTTTAACGCCCACACGTCTAGAGTACCTTGAATGCAGCTTCCAAGAATGATTGTGATTCAACGTATGCGTATCTCAATATATCACTTCATTCGAAATTCATTCGAATGTTATTCATCATGTCTTTTTAAAATGCGACATTACTGTTATAAAATGCGAAAGACTTATGCGTCAAGTTTAAGGATTGTTTAGTAGAATATTTCCGAAAATACGGCCCGTAAATGAAATTAATGTTGGCGCAAGTATTTGGCGTAAGGCACAAGAGAGAGAATGCGACTTATTTATTATAAGCCTTATTATTGCCAATGGCCAGAAGCCGAGTTAAACACGGATCCATATTTATTGCAATGATGCTGACAAATATAAAACTTTCTAATTAATCCTCTTAAAATTTACTCTCTTTCCTCCGTTTATATCTCCCACGCGACCTCCTTTCGTTCTCCCCCCCCTCCCCACCCCCTCCGCCACCTCCGCCACCACCACCACCGCAAAACTCCCTCTCTGTCGTTTGATGCTGATCACGTGCGGGTGCAAAGCGTTAGCCCCCGTCCGTTTTTCCAGGTGATTGTGTTTCGGAAACGAACTGCCAACATACGATACGAATAGCCGAGGTGGAATATACGTGGAAAAACGCGGAAAAGAGAAGACAAGAGACAAGGCACGTCCGGTGCGTTGACCAGTCGCTTGTGACCTTCCATCGTGAAAAATAAGGATCGATGAGGGCTTCGACCCTCTTCTCTCTCTCTCTCTCTCTCTAGCTTTGCCTTCACTCTTCACCGCCAGCGCTCTACACGCTGCCGCACGAGACACGCCGAGACTTTTGAAAATGTATTATTGAACGGTATTTTTTCCTTAATCTGTGTTTTTGCTCGTAAAAATAAAAGATGCGTCATTTAGCGGACCATTATTAGTGACAAAAGGCCGTTTACTCCTTTGCGCTCTTAAGATCTGCTTTGAAGCTCGAAGCTCTCCTTTTTAATTGTTTTCAAACGCTGTAACAGATAAACTTCTCGATTCTCGATCTTTTTCTCACCTTCTCTTATCTTCTTCTTTTTTTTTTTTTAGCTTCTTTTCTCTTCTGTCATTCGTGCAATTATCATTACGAAGACCAAGTTTTAGCCGTGGCATCGTGTTTTCTTCTTGCTCTTTAGATTATCTTTTGACATTCTTCCTTTTGTCGAAGTAACTATTCGCAATAATGACATGCCGTTTTACTTGAATCATCATTATAATTATAGTGCTAATTAAAAAATAGCATTATAAATTATCGCTGAAATAATGTTAATGTCGACTAAGTATTCAATGTTGGCTTATTGTTGTACTTTTTGTATTTTTAGTATTTTCAAGGAAAATATTAAATATCTTGTTTGTTTGCGGATGTCAGCTAAATAGATAATTTATATCTGCAATCGAATCTTGAATCGAATATTGAATTTTGTAATTCAAATGTTTTTCAACTAACAAGTTTCAATTCCTTTTTTCTTTTTTTTTTTTTTTAATATTTTGGATTTTTCAAAATTGATCTTAACCTTACATTGGCATATCTCAACAGAAATTTCACTTCTCTCAACGATTTTGATTATATAAATGATTTTACAATTCAATGAAAGTCAAAAAACTTTATAAATTTATAAATAATTTGTTCGAGAACATATTTTGGAAAATAGGATTTAACCTTATTGTAAAAAAGTTTTTTCACGAAAAATTAATTTAGTTTATTAAGTTGAGTGCATTTGAGTTAATTTAAATAAAATGTTGAATTTTAAAGTTACATCCATAAAAAGCGTAAATAGACAATATAATTGAGCATTAGAAGTTGAAAGTTTGCTCGATCGAATTTCCAAAAATTCCAAAAAATTCTGTTACTTCTCCAAAGTTTATTCGCCATAGTAATTAGGAAAAGTTGGCAATCAGCGCGTAATTTCCCACGTAAAATTGTAATTCGTCGGCGACAATAAAGACAGTAAGGACGGGAAAGAATCCAATCGACATAAAAGCGCTCAATAATGGTCGATGAGCAATTAAATTATTTTATTATTTACGAATGAAATTTAGCCCTCGCAATCGATGGACAGAGCCGAAAATCGAGCATTTTTCGAGCGTGAATTGGAGGCCGCGCGCTACGGGAAAATTTTGTATTAATGAGCGATCAGGGCGCATTCATTAAATGACAAAAATCTCATTCGCGAGAGCACTTGATTATAAAGGACGTAATATTAAAATCAGGCCGAGCGCGTAGCGACGAGCATAATCGCGAATAAATTTCATACGCCTGTAATGCTACTAGCACACTATAATCATCCAATTACGAATTAAAATAAAATAAAGCTGAGGACGTGCGTGAGGACGTCGGCATTAAAGCGACAGGTCGCGCGATCCTCGGTGCAATACCATAAAAAGAACGGGGAACCGAGGAGGCGAGAGCGGAGATAAAGAACGGCAAAGAGGACGGAAAGCCAAGGGATCGGGAAAGCCAGGGAATGGTGCGCGCGCGCGCGCGCGCCGAACTAAAAATATAAAGCCTCAAGGCTGATAGCGCCGAAAAAGAGGACGATTAAGCGCTCGTAAAGGGTATTTATAAATCCGCGGCCTCGAAAAATATGCTAATGACCGAGCGGGTAGAAAGCCCCGGCTCGCGGCCGCGCACACGACAATGCTATCTTGGCAAGGCTAGTTGGGATAGGTCAATACCCACTTTTCGCGCCCGCACGCTTCTGCACATAAATGCGCCCACAGCGCACCCGGCGCAACGCATAAATGCGCCCAGCTGCGGTGCGCGGCTCCCGTTGCGCCTGCGCCCAGCTCCCGGACCACTGACCATGCGGATGGGCGAGCGAAGATCCCTGAAAGCTGACGTCAATACACCTGTCGGCTTAAGCGTCTTTGTCACTCGGCGGAATCCGCGAACCCCCCGGCTTCGCTTATTACGACGAGGCTCCTCACTCCCCCTCACTCCCCCCTCACCCCACTCCCTCCTTTACTCCCACGGCCACCACCAATTTACCCATCCAGTTTAGCCCCGCTACATTGTCATCTCGATGCTTTCGGCTAGCTTTTCATGAATCGCTCGCCGTAGGGGGAATGATTATCCCGGGGGCCTCGAATAATTTAAAATACGATTCTCCGCCATCTGAGCGTATTAATGGCTCTCGGCTCTCGTGGCGTCTGCGCCCACATGCTTGTGCGCATGCCCCGGCGCGCACGTCTCCAGCGCCTATTTTATTCTGCGTGATAAGGCGAGAGGCCTAGAAGAGTTTTATTATGGCAGCGGTTGATTGCTTTGATAAGCGGCCTTCCCTGCATCTCGATTTATTAATGGACGAATATTCATTTGCAAATGGAGATTTTACGATAATTAAGCTTAATCGTCGAGTGGCAGCGACTTTTCTAATACAAAATTTTGCCAAATCTTTTCAAGCCGCTTCATCGATGCATCCAGCCTATGAATAATTATTCTTTGCGACACGAGTCCTGCCTCCCCAATATTATTATATTTACAACTACGGCCTCCCAATATACCCACTTACCCAACAACAAGTATCTTTCTAACGTCTTAAAGAGCTGGCATTTGCATTTATCAAAATTTATTTGTTATCAAAATGAAGCTAATTGATTACGAGTTCTCGGTTAAAATCGTGAAAAATAGGTTTACGAATTACAAGTGCTTGATTGGCTCAGTTTGAGCCTCGATCATAGCGATTAATGGCAATTATTATTTGCATTTGGAGAAGCTTTCGCTTCTCGCTAAGAGTTCATTGAAAATTTTCATACGTTTTCTTACGAGTATTGTTAAGTAATTGCCTGTATTAGAATGCATGAATTTATGTGTGTAATCGAAAAATCTGTTAGGCTAAATATTTTAAGCGTGGATATGAGACATGTATTATAATGTCAAATTGAATAAAATGTAAAAACATTCTATTGTATTGTCATTCTGAAATATAAATATTTTTAAATTCCACGTTTTTACATAACTTTTTTTTTCTTCGATTAGAGTTAATTTACAGCTAAATGGAATTTAATATTCACTGGAATAATTACTTTGTTCGCAAGTACATTTTTATTACGAGCCAGTTGGCTTAATATCTGTGTGTGTGTGTGTGTGTGTGTGTGTGTGTGTGTGTGTGTGTATGTGTCTATATACATATATATATATATATATATGAAAGATAGTGTAAATATGAAGAAAGGTGGGAGAGTCCGCGATGTCGTAAAAGCTAAATTAATCGAATGTTTATTTTCAAGTGACAAACAGCACTTTTCTAGGCATTGGCATAATTGTTTCGGACACTTTTTTATAAACATTTTTATAGATACTCTTTGAAGATGTTGACCTGTTTAAACTTTATGGAATTGTGAAATTCTGTCATAACAAAGCGGCAAACTGTCTATGTGACTGGGGATGTGATTGATGTTGTCTGTTAAATCTGTTTTGAAAAGAAAAAAAAATCATATATATATATATATATATATATTACAAATTTTTCAAAAAATATTTTCAATGGTAAGCAATTAATTTGACTTGAAATCGGAGCATTCGCTAGCCATAAAGTATAAATAAGTTTGAATATTTTTTTACGCAACGTACATTAAAGCGCGGAATTAAGATAATTTTAAATGAGAGTGTGCTAGTGTTGGTGTATAGCTCTCGCTCATTAGTTGGCCGATTAAATAAAAAATATGTTCGTTCTGATTTTTCATTGCTCGATGCATGAATATTCTTATTTAATTCTCGAGCGTAATTCTCCAAGTGAATTGACTTGCAATCCACCTACCCTGGGTTAGCATTAATAATTCGGCATTCAGTTATCGAGAATTGCAGGCGTTAAAGGAATAAACAGCTTTTGGTTTAGGTTTTTTTAGGCGAGCTGTTAAGCTCTAAAAATAAAGCCGTTTAGCATAAGTAAAAACAGGATTATTATTATTATATGCGCCTTACGTCAGACGATTTGATTTTCGCTTCAATTTGAGACTTGCTCTTATAAAGCCTTGCACCTATGTAATTTTTTGCAGTTCGCTGACTCGTGATTGCCCCGCGTTAAATAAGAACAACTTGTGAGATTTCGCAAGCCCCGAAGAGGTGAATATCCTTGCGCGATGACAGAATGCGTCGCTTACAGCGTTTGATTACAAGGTGTCATCGCGTCATACGCCGGTACTAATTTTTTTTAGCGCAGATGAAAATCGACAATGACGGATGCTCGAGCTTGGAGCAATATATTTTCATTTAAATTGCAAAATATTAATTTTAGCGTGGCACGTCGAGGCTATATTTAACAATTCTAATTATAGAATTAAAGCGCTATCGCGGCTTCCCGCGACGAGGATTCGTCGATACTTTTTCCAATTCGAGAGATTTCGAGAGAAAATGCGCGTCTCCATCTCAGTCGCGCACAGCCCAAAACAAATTGCAAGCCTCGGAAGTATTAAGGGGCCATTACTGATATCCACAATAGGTCAATTGAATGCAAATGCTTGGCACTGGCGGCCGAGTAATTAATTTATTACTTTATTATAAGAGTGCTAGTGGAGCGATCGATCGAGTGTCTTAGTTAGGCTAATTATCTTATGTTATATACCTCGTATCAATTGCATTGGAAATCCTGAACGAGACGGCTAAAATTGTATATCATGTCGGGCAATAAAATTTCACAAAAGCGAGCATTGCTTTAAGGCCCCGTGACTACGAGAACATTGTGCAAAGAGCCCGTAATTTAAGCAAAAAAAGGAAGAGAGAGAAAAGAACTGGAACGAATGGGAGGGGAGGAGGAAACGGACGGACAAAAGGAGACAGTTTTATAAAGTGATTAGCCAAAGTAGATGCAACGGTGCTCCACATCGATCTATTCAATTAGCGAAAGCATAAATCAAATTAATCGCGATACACGCCAACATCGATGTTTCTATTTTTAACGCCCCGGCACGTCTTAAAACACGATGATCACTTCGCAGCGTTATAAGGTCATTGACTCGGTAAGCGCGCATATAGAGCTTCATAAATCTCTGCCGACACTGCGATATTCGGACGGAACTAGCCCCACCAAAAAGATTTAATCTCTCGGTGTTTTTGTCCGCTGATTAACGAAGAGGAGGCGCGAGGCCGATGCACTTTTCCTCGTCGCGGAAGGCGTCCACCCAAATAAATTGACACGCAGAAAGGCGCTGCAGTAACCTCCGCTCCCCGCCGAGTGCCAACGCCCCCCTCCCCGCCTTCGCGCCACCATTCAATCGTGGCGATAAGCGGCTCTTTCGAAAGCCAAAGTACGTCGGGGTGTTTAACTGATAAGCTCGAGTGCGAGCGGCCGCGTCTCCGCGCAGTCGCGCGAAATTCGCACGCACCGTGTTGTGCAATTGGCGCGATCTTGGCCGAGCGAGTACGCCTCGGTGATAAAAGCTACATAGTCAAAGCCCACATCTATCAATATTACTCGGGGCTCGCACGACACGCTCCATCGCCTCCGACGAACCACCACCACCACCCCCCCTCTCTCGCCCCTCCACCTCCTCCTCTCCACCTCCTCCACTCCACCTCCTCCTCTCCACCTCCTCCTCTCCACCTCCTCCTCTCCACCTCCTCCTCTCCACCTCCTCCTCACCACCTCCTCTCCTCCACCTCCTCTCCCCAACGCCCCACCCCCCCCCCCCCCCCCCCCCCCCCCCCCCCCCGCCCCCCCCCCCCCCCCCCCCCCCCCCCCCCCCCCCCCCCCCCCCCCCCCCTC